>PVKH010002443.1:0-27158 GCA_004027955.1 Chaetophractus vellerosus
TTACAAATATTTTATGAGAAAATTCAAGAACCATAAATAATGGAAAGGATGGTAAATGTTTTCTTTATCAAAACTTAGCTTAATCTGAATTTGGTACAACATTCATTTTATTCAATTTGTTGGATACCATTCAAATTCCCAAACAAGGTATTATTTGGCCAAATATCTTATTTTTAGAGGATTGGGGTTATATGTCTTATATATTTTTTATCTCTACAGTTAATAAACACACATTTTTCAGCTCATATTTAAGGGCTAGCCCAGTGCTAGCCACCATGACAGGTGTTCTGCATAAAATTGTTGGATAACACAATTCTTGCCAAGTGGTATTTGTAGTCTTCATGGGGAGACAAATAGGCAGGTAATTAGAGTATAGAGCAATAAATGTTATAAATAGGAATCAGTGTAAGGCATTTAGGAGCATATGGATTGAGCATGTAAACCAGCCTTAAAGAATCAAAGAA
This sequence comes from Chaetophractus vellerosus, assembly GCA_004027955.1. NCBI lineage: Eukaryota > Metazoa > Chordata > Mammalia > Cingulata > Chlamyphoridae > Chaetophractus > Chaetophractus vellerosus. Next base: position 465 of record PVKH010002443.1, read on the forward strand.
GACACTCAGTGAAGATCCATTCAAGCCAAGCATTGAATGGCTTGTATCCAAGTGAACTGAAGTAAGAACTAGGGCATTCACAGCAAGGAAAATAATAGGGCTATAGAGATTGGAAAACTTGGTACTTAGAAGAGGTGTAAAATGCTTAATAATATGGAATCATAGAATTCTAGGGGAAAATGTTGAGAAACAAGGCAGGAAGTTAGAAAAGAAATAGATTAAAGAAAATATTATAAATCACTTTAAGAGCATTTCCCCCAGCCAGTGCTATGCAATATGAAGGTTTAAATATTTACTCTCCTGAATATGACATGGTGAATGCTGTGAAAAGAGGTGATAGAAGAGAAACTTGAATAGAGACAATTTGCAACAATCCAGCAAAAATGCTGATGACTTAAGCTAAGAGATAAGAAGGAATTGGAGAAATTTTAAAAAATAATAATAAAGACATGGGAATCACTCAGAACTCCTAACTGATTATATGTTGCCTGCTCCCTTAAGTTAAGTTTAATATGCAAATGTTTGTATTAAGTAGATTGGCTAATTATCTAGCTGGAGGGGCTACCACTGAATAACAGCCAGAACTAGAGATTCAATGGGTGGTGGGGGTGTTGAGTCCACAAAGCCTGGGTTCTCAGAGCTGGATACTGGCAGACAAAAGGTCATCACAGAAGAGAATGAAAGTGCATCCCTATCACAGAGAGCCTTTCCAGGAAGCACTTATAATACTTCAGAATGTGTGTCACAGCTTCAAATGAATAGAGATTGTTAGAAAATACATAATACATTTAAGTTAGGAATAATTTGGCTTTATCACCTTGAATGACCTATTTTTACAAATGCCAAAACATTGTATCAGAGACCAACAAATCACAGTATATAATGATCACCTAGAAAATCAGAAACACACACAACAAGGAGTGGATTTAAGTCTTGATGTCTGCTATACACTACTGGATAGCAGGTGTTCAACCAAAATTGTTAATGTACTTTCAGTGGTTCTCATATTCTTTAAAAGCAGGTAATTAGAATTATACACGGATACTGAGGAACTATGAATAATTCATTTTCTTCACATCAATAAAATAATTATTGAATATTTTTGTTCTTAGCTTTCTATTTCAATGAAATTGCTCATGTTGTGGCACTGTCATAGGACTGAACTTTCTAAATATTTCAAACTTAAATGATCCACAAAATATGAACATTTTTAGTGGACTACAAAGACTTCAAGAAATTCTAATAGTTTTTTGTAAGAGTATTTCAGAGATAAATATTTTAAAAATATCTTATACTGAAATATGTACCATGTATTATCAGTGCTAATTAGATATTTTCAGTCCTAACTACATATTTCTGTACAAAATATTCCAGAAGATGGTATGCACATATATTCATACATATGTATGTTTTAAAATATGTATATACAATATTTAAAACTCAAGAATGTAAAAAAAAGATGACTGTGCAATATTTGAGGAAACTTGAGATTAGACATTGCCATTTTAACAGATTAAAATCAAAAGCTTGTTTTGCAAAAATGATTGTAAAATATAGAATTTATGGACTTTACATAATTTAAAACCACTGCGTAAGAATCATATTTCATCAGATTATGATAAGGAATTCGATTGCTACAAAATAAAACATACCAGATCGTGCTCCTTGAATTTTTAAAATAAAATGCTTTTCTTGTTAAATAATTCAAGAGAATATATCAACAATGAATCTCAAAGCAATTTTATAAAACTTAACTTTGCAGGCAATAAAATAGCCAAAAGTTAACATTTCTTAAATATCGATGTTAATGGTATTTCAATATCCTCATTTATAATGAGTTTCATACTAAATTTTATTAAAAGTGATTCTTTATTCACACAACATACTAAAAACATATTATAAGTTTTGGAATAAAAACTTAAATAATATATTGGCCTTATTTATATTTATATAGTGAATTAGTTCTGCAAACTTATAAACTAAACAAGTAAAACTCCAAAAAAAATTATCTTACAATCTTACTAGGTACCATTATCTCTCTCTCTCTCCTTGCATAGTCATATGTGTTTGTGTCTGCATGTTTGTGGATAAACCTTGATCCACGTGGCATATTGTGACTTCAATACACACCCATCCAATATACTCATAAACATACATACATATGCAACCAAATATACATGCACTATATGTATTATCTCTTCATTTATGCATGTCTAAAATGCACACACATGGAAGAAATATGTATACCATCGCTTTGTATGTGTTTATGCATATATATATATGCATGTATACATACATAATGAGAGTTTGTATGCACACACAAACACATATACAGTCTCTCAAACAAGTGAGTGTCTCATGGTGAAGTTGATAAGCCTACTGTCTACTTTGAAAATCAATTTTAAATGCCTAAATATAGAAATACATAATTTAAAATTTTGATAAACATCATGGAGAAATACAGAGTACTATTAGAAAAATGCAGAATAACCATATCTAGGAAAAACAGTGTTAAAGTAAATAGACAAATAAGGTAATCCTAAATCTAAAAAGTGAAGGAAAGTCTTTAATGTGCAAACTGAATATTACAGCTCATTTCTGATTCATGTTTGTGTACTATTCAAGCAGTGTACAGATTCAGCATTTGGAAATTCCTAAAAGTCAAATTGAATTTAAAAGGAAAGTTAATAATACTGAATATCACCCCTGAAGTATATGGCTCTTCCTGTGTTTTAAAAATTTTAAGCAGGAATAAAATACAGTTGGGTTTGTAAAGCAAGAGAAATATTCATATGGCTGAATATTTTCCATGTAAAAAGTAGTACATTTTTATATGATTTATGTGAGTGGTTTACTCTTAATTCTCTAACCATATGAAGGAAGTTTTATTTGGGCTATATTTGTTAGAAAATAGCTGGGAAAATAATGTTTTGTGTTCTAACTCTTCATTCATTCACTGAACTGGATTGTCTACACACATGTTTTCACTCCAATTTTTTTTTCTCACAGCCTCTTAAATTGTGGAGTCAACATTTCCTACTTATTTCCAGTAAGTTAATTTCCCACAGTAGGATTCTCAGGGTGAAGGTCAGTTAAGTTCTTTTTATCATCCTCTAATATTACACCCTTATTGTTGCTCTGTGGTCAACCAGAGACATTTGTTTCCCCTTAGTACACAATTATTTTTCCAATTAAAAACTACTTGAGAAATATTTCCCGATTTCTTTGTGACCATCTTTAGAAATTATTGGTAATATCTGTTTTCTTTTGCTGTAATGATGTTTTTAGATAAGAAACTCTCCGGGACATTAATGAAATGGAGCTAATAGAGAGAGAGTAAATAAGGAGTTGGAGGAGTCACGGTTATTAACGTGATGGAATAGATCAAAGAAAATTACCTAAGTTTGGCGGTTGGCTATTTAATGAGGGCTAGGCAACTGGAGACCTTTTGGCCAATAACCTGCGTAAACCTACTTCTGCTTTAGTAAGAGATGCTAAGACCAGGCGCCAAAAGTATAGCCCAAAAATGGATACAGAACTATTTTTAGTATTACATACCCTTTCAAAGCCTTTCTACCTTCCATTTAAGAGGTGACGTCTTTGTCCCCTCCTCTATAACCTGGACTGACTTTAATTACATCTCACCTAATGGGGCATCATGAAATTGACACAATATGTGGCATCTGAGGCTAGGTTAAGAAAGATGCATTTTCCACCTCTCTCCCTCTCTCTCTCTCTAATAAGCTCACCTTTGGAATCCAGTCACTGTTATGAGGTAGCCTAGGTTACATGAAGAGGCCAAATATACGTGTTCTGGATGACAGACTCAGCTAAGTGTGGAGCCAACAAGAAGCATGGACTACTAGACATGTGAGTGAATACGGCTTCCGACCAGCCCAACTCACAGGCATCAAGTCGCCCCACACAACCTTTCTGTCTTCCAGCTGAGGCCGAAGAAGTAGACGAGCAGAGACAAATCATCCCTGCTCTGCCTTATTGGAACTCCAGATCTACAGGCTCAAGCAGCTTAATAAATAGTTGTTTCATGCACCAAGTTTGAGGTATTGTGTTATGCAGCAATTTGTAATTAGACCAAGAGAAATTGGAGGATATGAAACTTCTCTCTAGTTTGGGTGGATGAGTCAGAAATGTTGTACGAGATCAGGCCACCATGTCTGGAGAAGTTATATGTTCCACTGTGTTATGGAATGACGTGATCCTGAGCAGAGCTGAGGGCTAGACTACAGCAGACCAGGGAGGCACTGGGAATGGTAAGCCTGAGTGCACATAAGGAGGTGACCGTTAGTTCTTTTAAGCTCTGTGGCTTAGTAAAAATTAACCAGAGACTTCCAAAATGAGAGCAAATAAATTAAATAAATGATTGAATAAATAAATATAGTAGAGGAGACAAATCACTCATGCAGAAAAACTCCAATAGCATGTTGCTATTCAGCCTTCAAGCAGATGGAGCTTACCTCCCACCCCTTAAAGTGTGGGATGCACATACTGACTTCCTTTTCAAAAGTACAACGTGGAATGGGGAGGAAGAGAGCAGTAATTCCACTGACAAACAGTACCTCAGGCAGGTGATCAAGGTTGACACTGAGAATGGTAAGTCATGTTGGCAGTACTGTGCCACGGATAGGATGTGATGAGGATGACACTTTACCTCTGGGCTTTTCCTCCCCCAGACCCAGAACCCCAGTATAATTGTGAGAAAAATATCAGGCAGACCCAAATTAAGGTAAATTCTACAAAGCACCTAACCAGCATTCCTCAAAACCGAGGAAGTCACAAAAAAGGAAAGTCTGAGAAATTGTCACAGCCGAGAACACTCTAAGGAGACACAACAGCTAAATGTAATGTGATGTCCTGGTTGGGATCCTGGAAGAGAACAGGGCTGTTAGGTAAAAATTACGGAAATATGAAGAAAGTATATATTTGAATTAATCATCATGTATCATATTGTTATATTAGCTGTGACAAATGTACCAGGACATCTAAGAGGTTAGCAATAAGGAAAACTGTCTTCAAGCTCCATAGGAACTCTGCTATCTTTGTAACTTTTCTGTAATTCTAAAACTATTCTAAAATTTTTGAAAAAATCATTAAAAAATTAACCATGTATTTCCACAGTGAAAACCTTCCAACTCGTTTTTTAAATCTTTGGAGTCTTTCTTCAACCTGTACGAGTTAGCTCTTGGTTTTGGGCCACCCCAACACCTTTAGCTTGGAAGGATTGATTGAAGGCAGGTAGTATACCATGGCTTCAAGTTATGGTCGAATTTTGATTGAGCAACTCATACTGGAGGTGGAACAGGTGCTGGAAGCACAAGGTAAACATGGTCCCCAGACTCCTAGCTTTACATCATTTTTTTATTATTATATATCCCCCCCCCCCTTTCTGCTTGTTCTTGCTGTGTTCATTTTTTTGCGTTCTTCTGTGTCTGCTTGTCTCCACCCGTTGCGGCGACCCGCCGAGCCAGCTAACCGCGCGGCGGCCTTGCCTGCTTGCGGGCGGCTTGCCCTGCCCATGGTGGCTTTTTTTGCCCTGCCCATGGCGACTTTGCCATGCCCACGGTGGCTTGCCTTCTCAAGAAGGTCTGCCTGCTCCAAGAGGCCCTGGGAACCGAACCTGGGGCCTCCCATGTGGTAAACCGGCGCCCTACCAACTGGGCTACAGCCGACCCCCATCATTATTTGGTAGAGATAGACTTTCATAAAATAAGCACAAAAATGAATGTCATATTATAACATTGTTCTGTGATTATAGTACTCTGAGGCTATATTATAGAGGAAATTTACATTGCCAGAAAAGGTGCACCTGAGAAAGTGATGAGTGAATGCAATCTGAAGGAAAAGCAGGAGTTAACCTGGTGAAGTGGAAGTGCGGTTTGTGATGGGAATCATCATAAGCAGAAGAAATAGCTTGTGCAAAGCTACTGTGGCAAGAAAGCATAAATGGGAATGTTGGCAATTATGACTGGAACACAGAAAATGGGAAAGAATCTGTAACAAGGTTTGTCCTGGTAGTGGAACAGCCAGGCTAAGCAGGACCAATAAGAATTGAAGAGCATTTAGCTTGGAAGGTAAGCAATTTCCCAAAACCTAGCTGCTAAAGGTTTTGATCCAGGATTTAAAACCAGATTTGAGCTTTTCCTAACATGACACCTTGGCTCTCTACTGATGGCATCAACTGACTAAGGCTGCCGTTGTCCTATTCATAAGACATGTTGGGACGTAATTGTCAATATTACACTGAAAAATTAAAAAAATAAAAGCAGAAAAAAAGACTCAGAGGAAAGTCTTTCACTGAAATTGCCTTTTACTGAAACAGGAAAGCAGAAAACCAGGACCACTTTCCTCGCTATTTGCCTATTGGCCCATCTGTTGAATAAAAAAGCCCCTCTTTGGGTTTTACAGCCTGAGAAGAGACATTTGAAGGAATTCAGACTTTTTCAGGCAGAGCCTGACAGATGCAAACTGGGTTTGTGTGATTGCAGGGGAGATCCGTGAGGAGGGTGACTGATGTGAATGAGCTGCCGAGAATAATCAGAGCAGAAGGAGGGTTAGCAAAGGGCTGAACAAGCTGGGCAAAGCTCAAGTCATTGCCTCTGAGAGTTGAAACCTCTAAAGAGAGAAGCTTCGCATATCGATTTCCTCACTCGTCTGCCTAGTGGCCTGGATTGCTAATTACGGTTTGGTGTCCGAGTCTTAGGCGAGACATATGCTAAAGATCCAAACAATTTTCTCCTTATACCACCGACCACACATACACAGACACACAACACAGGCATATACAAGGTGTCAGGTCTCAACGCATATTTTATTTTATCTCTGTTTTATTATGCTTTTTAATTTATTTCTTCCTAGGATTGTATAAATACATTTTAGAATATTTGAAATTAAAATTGCACCAGAGCCTGTGTCTACAGGGTAGCCACCAAACTAAATTTGGTGTTTATCATTCTCGAGCATGCACAACAAAAAAAATTGGTATTTTGAATGCTTTGAACTTTGTATAATACTGTCCATAGCATTCTGCTTCTATTTTTTATGCACAGCAGTTTATATGATATTTATCCAGGTTGATATTATATATATATATATATATATATATATATATATATATATATATGTCTAGTATATTCAATTTTATTGCTTAATAGTGTTTCTATTTCATAAATATACAACAACTTAATTACCAATTTACTGTTGGTATACATAAAGCTTTCACTTCTTTTATCTCGATTAATGATATTAATATTGCCATAACACTTATATTTGTTTAGTGTTTGCACAGACATTGGTTATTTCACCTTTTATTTAACCTCTGTGTGTATTTGCAAAATTGTGTTTCTTGTAAGCAAAATATAGTTGGATATTTTAAAAATCAAATCAGATTATTTCTGATTCTAATTAGTGATTTTATTCTAATTATATTTATAATTTCTTACATAGTTGTACTTAATTCACCTCGCACTGTAGAAATTTCTGCTTACCATTCTTTGCCTTTGCTTTTTTCCTCCTTGTATATCTCTATAGGTTCTGAAGGTAAAGTTTAAAATTCTATTCTTTAGTGAACATCTTATATTTTTTAAAAATATGTGTTCATTTATAAATATTTCTAACACACTTAGACATTTATTATTCCTAACCTTGAATAAACAACACAAACATTCCAGCATATTTTCACCACTGGGAAATTTCCAACTTGTCATTGTAGTTTACACCTACTTTTTTTTTTTTTTAACCATTTTTAACATTGAAAAATTAGTGTGTCCTCCTCTAATCAGCTGATTCCTATCTTCTCTAATATTCTTTTGGATTCACTTTTATTCCTGTTCAAGGGCATCATCTAAACTTTCTTTTAGTGAAGAAGTTTCTGGATCGCTCTCTTTTGCTTAAGATTTTCCCTGCTATCGTATTTTCACTAGGATTTGCCAAGTCTTGGATTTATCTTAATTTATCCTGCATGGAATTCAGTGAGTACTTTTCACCTAAGGTTCCATGCCTTCCTCCACTTGTGGGAATATAATATTAAATTTCCTCTTAACCATTACTTTTACCCCGCTCGTTCCATTCTCTTTCTGGAACACTTATCAGAAAGATTTGGGATTTCTCATTCTATCCTCTATTGCTTCAAACTTCTCATTAAATTTTTAAAAAATATTTATTTGCCTCCTAAGCTGAGGTCTAGAGAAATTCTTCATTGCCCCTTTTTTAAATCACTAATTTGCTCACTAGGTATTCAGTTCAGAATTACTCATATATATGTAGAGATCTGACCAATTATATAACTACATATAATTATAAATTGCTATGATATCTAATAGATTGTTTTTGGTATTTTTTTCCTACAGAAATCAACCTCTTTTGATTTTTGACTTTTAAAATATGAATAAGCACTACTTATTTTATGGGTAAGCTTTCTCCATCAATCTGTTTGTACAAATTAAATACATCTTCCTTTGCTGTGTTTCTAGCAGAGAACCAACCCTGTCATAAGTTTTGGAAAATACTGTTGCCCAAATTTTGATAATTGTCTCTACTTCATAGAGTTTTCTAATGAAGAAAGAGAGCTTTCCACTAACAAACTCATTTACTTAATAAAATATTTTCCTCTATTTTTTTTAAATCCATAATATTTAGATAGAGGGTCTACCCACATTAGTTAAGGCATCGATGCCAGGAAAGCATCTGGAATCTACTCTTCCTTTCTACTCAAATTCTTAACTTTGTAGCTATGTAACCATGAGTAAACTGCCAAACCTCTCTCAGGCTCAATTTCCTTATGAATATGATGGAATGAGAAATATACTCCTCACAAGGTTCTTAGGAGCACTAATGATAAAAATATGACTAATATTAAACAAAAGCTCATAATGCTGGTTTCTTTACTTTCTCATTCTTATCATACTCATTTACTTAGGATCTTATTCAGGACCAAGGAGTTGTATTTATAGAAGTCAGATCATTGACCTAAATCATCAACATTTCAACTTTTTTAACAGAATACTTTAGATTGCTGCCAAATTGTATTATTTTTATGAATCTCAAATTATCATCCAAGGAGCATGGAGAAGAGATCTTTGTGCTCTGTGTAAGCATCTGTGTGGGTGGGAAGCTGAGAAAAAGGGAAAGGTATAGTAAGATTTTCAATGAAGCTATTCTTTATAGCAACACTTAAAGAATAAAAAGCTAAAGCTCCTATACTGTTTAACTATCCCACTGAAATTTGCCAACATGTGAAATAAGGCCCAATATTCATTCAGTAATTCACTTAACAATATTTCTTGAGCACTTTCTATGTGCCAGGCATTTCTCTAGATGCTGGAAATAAAGAAGTAAACAAAACCATTTGTTATCGTAAACATCAAAGATACTTTTTCACCTCCTAATTGTCATCAAGTACTTTCCTGCAGAAGGAAATCCCCAGGGCTTTTGTTGAAACAAGCACGATGTTAAATAGTAGTTTGTTCTAGCTAAACCAGATAATGCACATTTAGGCGACATCAGTAAGAGCATATGGTCTGTCTAGAGGCAAATTTTATCCCCTTGCCATCTTTCCTGGCCATATCACATGCAAAATAGCGTGTTACATTCTTAGCACTATATTTAGTATTTTAATACAAAATAGGGCATTCCCAGGATAGTAAGTGTTCTAATATCCATGGGCTGTAAAAATATTTCAAGGAACAAGTCAAATTTATCCTAGATGAATGTAGATTTAGACATCATATGAAAGCAGTCTTCAAAATCTTGACGGTGTGGCAAAAGAGGGGTTAGAAATAATCTATATGCTTCGGGATATCAGGATTAAAATTAAAATGGGCCAATATCAATACCTTATCACAACAGTCCTCAAAGGGTTTTCCTTCAAACAGGAGCAACAACATCAACTGGAGATTTGTTAAAAGTGCAAATTCTCAGCCCCCCTCTCCTATCTACTGAATCGTACACTGCCAGTGGGGTCCAGCAATCCAGCAATCTGCATTCTAACAAGCCCCCCAGATGTTCCTGAGGCATGTTATAGTTCGAGGTCCACTGCTTTGGCATATAAGATCTTCTCCATCCCTCAAGGCTGATGTCTATTCTCTTTAGTGCATGTATTTGTGGTTAGCCTCCCTGGACTTCTCCACAAGCTTTCAAAATCCCACAACCTTCATACGTTTCAACTCTACCTGGATCTCACTTCTCCATCTTCCTTTCGTGGCACACTCCTATTCAATCTTTAATACTTATCTTTTGGTTGTTGTTCATTGTTTGTTTAGTACAGTTCCATGGATTTTAAAAAAATTCTTTTACCATATATAAAATATAATATTTTCTCTTTTAACCACATTCATATATATATTTTAGTGTTGTTAATTGAGTTCACAAGTTTGGGCTACCATCACCACCATCTATTACTAAAACATTTCCATAGTTCCAAAGAGGAAGCCTGTACACATTTAGCCTTAACCTCCCATTCCCTATCCCCAAACCATTGCCTGGTAACCTAGATTCTATATTCTGACTATAAGTTTGCTTATTCTAGTCATTTCAAATCAGCAAGGTCATACAATATATGTCTTTTTCTGTCTGGCTTATTTCACTCACCACGATGTCTTGAAGGTTCATCTGTTGTCACATGTATAAGAAACTCTTTAATTCTTATCTTTGTTTCGGCATTACCTACCACTCAAAGTTGGTCATCGTTTCTGGATTCCTAACATAATTTTACTGATTTACATTTAAATGTTTAGACAAGAAAACAGGTAAATAATAATAAATGGATTTCTAGGCATTGCACACTCCTAACTCCCAATTTCATATCCAGGGTAAACCATTAAATTGGTTCCAGATAAGTCTATCTGTCTTCAGTCTGACTGTTGTTGGAAAATTGTTATGGTCCCTAGGTACAGTAGAGATTCATGCAGATAGGAAAATAACAGTTTGTATGACTAAATGACCAGCAAAATTTCTGTAGAGTCCAGGTGTGACAGTTTGAAGATTTTTGTGGATCCCAGAAAAGATTATGCTCTTGAATCTAATCTATTCCTGTGGGTGTGGGACCCTTTGATTGGATTACTTCAGTGAGGTTTAACCCAGGGTGGATCTTGGTCCTCTTGTGGGAGTCCTTTATAAAGGGGAGAGAGAAAAAACTGCAGACACAGAGACACACAGAGAAAAGATGGCAGATATGGAGAAACCTAGGTTGGCTAGGAGAGAAGTCCCAGAGACCAGAGGCTGGAATCAGTTGAGCACAGAGGCTAGGAGAAAGATCCCTGAGAAGCTCAAAGACAGGAGAAGGGAGGGACAATCCCTAATTCTGAGATCTCATAGCTGAACTCAGGGAGAAAGTAAGCCTGGAGGAGAAAGGAGAGACCCAGACAAGCAGATACTTCCATGTGCCTTGCCATGGAAAGAGTCCAGGATTGCCGGCAGCCAAAACTTGGTGAGATAGCATCTCTGATGATGCCTTGATTTGGACACTTTCATGGCCTCAGAACTAGAAGCTTTTAATCTAATAAATTTCCATTACAAAAACCAACATGTTTCTGGTACATTGATCCCAGGACCCTTTAGCAAACTAATATGCGAGAGATTTGACTCTTGAGATTTCAGACCAAAATAACAACAAAAGAATGATTTAAGGAAAATTTCCCTTCAAAAATATAAAACCAGGACACCTAAATGGTTTGCCTCTAAGCCTTATTACAAAGTCAAGCAGAAAATGAGGAAAATAAGCCATAATATTAAGTAAAAATTGAAAGCGTATAAGGTAATCTCTCCTTGATTGAAAAAATAAGGAGGGGAAAAATACCAAACAACTTCTTTGAACAAAGAACTTGTTAGATGATTGACACTGAATATAAGTGAGCAGGAATAAAATTTACCCCAACAGATATTAATGATAGCTAGCATTTATTGACCAGTATTTTACTTTTCATTCCTTTGATATCAGACCCTGAGACAAGTACTTGACAAGTACTTTATTTGGGAAATTATCCCAGGAAACACTAGTCATGTAGTGTACAAGTGAAATGGGGCTTCTTAGATAGCCAGTATGAGGTGCATTAGGGAGAAAGTAACTTGTATAGGGAATCTGGAATTCGGTCCTCTTAGTGACCTCCAAGAGACCTTATAGAATCTGACTTAAAGGGAAAGTGAAATGACAGTATTTAATCACTAATTCCCACCAAGTCATTAGTTGAAGGTTGCACTTTAGAGCCTACCATTCTCCTAGTGGTAGAGAAAGACCTTAAGCAGAGATCCCTGCACATCGGTGTGTTCAGGAACAAGGACCAAGTGACCATGAGTGGAGCTTAACAGACTCTGCTATAGACACAAACTGTGCTTAGCATGTATACATGTCTAATTATTCTTTTTAACACTACTATGAGGCAGGTAATATTATTAAACTATTACTACCATCATTTAACAGATGAATAAATTGAAGCAAGGAGAGGTTTAATAATTACTCAAGGCACCAAACATAATAAATAGTGGGCCTGAACTAGGCATTCTGACCTCATGTTTTTGAAAACAACTGGCAATTGTTATCAACCTATCTGGCTGTCAATCAAAGATTAATGAAGTTTCCTAGATAGTGACTTTCAGCATCCCTGTGTAAATGTATGTTTCCTCTAAGTTGCGATCTTCTTCCCAGAGTCCATACCTAATTTAAACTGTCAATCTTTCATGTTCACCAAATGCTCCCTTGAGGCAATCACAGTGTCTTCAAATATGCACCTGTGTGAATACTTTTCTGTTTACCAGACTTGAATCCTAGTGAGTTCCCGCCCCCTCCTTTCTTTTTAAAATAACTACATGATTTCATTTGACTTACTTGTTTCAAATATTCCGTTTTTATTTTACACCTAAAACTGACAGTTATTCTCTTTGTTAGTTCTTAGATGACTTAGGCTTGTGTGGGAAAGCATCAAAGCAATATAGCTAAGACCAGCAAGGGGAAAGACAAAGGGGAAATTAAGCATGTAAGACCTAAAAACAATTTAACTTCTGCCTTGATTTTGCTGCCGTTTAAAGACAATGATGTACACTTTACAAAGTGTTTTCTATTCCAGATTTATTCAGGCATTATTTGACCATGAAATATTCTGCTAGAGAAATGCATGCACTAAACAGTTCAATAGTTCACCAAACTGTCAGGTCAATACTATCAAACAATGGGTTGATACAGACAAAACACTGGTTACTGAACAATCAAATCAACAAAATAGTCAGAAATGTTTGTGAACACAGTCACAGATGGTACAGTGATCAGTCTTGTTCTCCCAAAGGACTCACCAAAAATATCTGAGGGTCAATGCCACGGGTAACAATTGTGCTCTGTGTCCTATCCATTGCCTAGGTTTTCAAGTTCTCTTGTCCAAGCTTAGTTGAATCACTGCTCATTACAGATCTGAACAACGTCTTGTATTTACAATCCAGAAAGTGAATGAGAAATTCTTGACTCTAAAACAATGTACTATTCAATGGAACGTCCTACCATTGTGCTGCCTCAAAGTTTTATTTCAATTTGTTTTTTTTTTGTTACATATCCCTCCCCTTTCTGCTTGCTGCTAGGTCTTGCTGTGTGTTCATTTTTGTGTTCTTCTATGTCTGCTTTGTCTCCCCCCGCTGCGGCGATGTGCCGAGTCAGCTCACTGCGCAGGCAGGCGGCTTGCCCTGCTTGTGGGCAGCTCTGCTTCCATTCCCGGGCGGCTCTGCTCCGTTTGCGGGTGACTCGCCCTGCCGGTGGTGGCTTTGCCCTGCCCGTGGCAGCTTTTTGCCCTGCCCACGGCGGCTCTGCCCGCCCATGGCGGCTTGCCCTCTCAGGCGGTCTGCACACTTGGAGAGGTCCCTGGTAACCAAACCCAGGGCCTCCCATGTGGTGTACCAGCACCCTATCCACTGGGCTACAGCCGTCCCCCTTAATTTGTTTTTTATCTCAATACCTAGAGAAGTCTCAGCTCTGGCTAGCCTGAACTTAAAAATTAAAATTAATAAACCACTGTGTTGTGAATTGAGTTGTTTAGCCCAGTTTGGACATGTTCCCTGGTCTTGCTTGACATTCTGGTGAGTGTGGACCCTTTGTAAATAAGATCTCTTCAAGACGTTACTTCAGTTAAGGTGTGGATCAACTGAATCAGGCTTGGGCTTTAAACTAGTATATTGTTGTTCTTTATAATCAAAATGGAATGAAATTCAGACAGAGACAGAGGAAGCTATGGGGAGCAGAAAGAAGCTAGACGTCATTGGAACCTGGAAGAAAAAGAAGTTGCCATGTGCATAGCCAGATGATGGAAAGCCAAGGAATCCCAAAGGTTGCTGGCCAGCCAGAAGATGCAGACTCAGTAGGAAGCAAGACTTGAGCCTCTGAAATCATGAGTCAATAAATTCCTATTGCTAAGCCAACCCATTTGGTATTTGTTTTAGCAGCTAAGAAACTAAAACACAAGTCTTTACCATTCTTTTATCTTTTTAATCTGTATATACCACCCACTATCCCAAGGAAATTTTTGAAATAAACTTATCATTTAAATCCTCCATTTTAAAAGAACCAGTACCAATGTTTCTTTGGAATAGATATTATTTCTAGTATACTTTTCTAAAAAGCATGGGTAAAAATATGTATAATACTTGCTCCAAATATACTACTAACCAGTCATGGCAAACGCCTTCATTAATTCATTGATTCTTTTCATTATTCATGCATTTATTCCACAAAAAATTTTTTTTGACTCCTACTACCTTCCAGGGATTTTGCTAGTCCTTGCGGACAAGATCATGATCAAAAGCAAATGTTGCTCTAGCCTCATGGAGCTTATAGAGTCAATATAGTAGACAGACATTACTTTAGTAATCAAGCAGTAAATTTAAAGCTCCAATAATTATTAGCATTAAGAAAGTGAACTACAGGTACTATGAATATATATAAAAGGAATTATAGAAAGTCAGGAAAATCTAGAATGGTTCCTTTGATAAAGTAATGGCTTAGTTGGGATGTGAAAGATGAATAGGCATTAACTAGACAAAGACAAAAGGAAGATAAATTCCAGGTGAAGGGAAATAGGTATAAAAGCAGACCATGGAGCAAGAAGGTGCCAGCAAGTTTGAGGGATCAAAGAAAGCCCTGGTTAGAATTCAGAAAGCAAGGAAGGACATAGTGAAACATACAGCTGGAGAGCTATGTAGAAGCTAGCCCAAACATAAATCTGGAGGCAACCATTTAGGGGTTTTTCCTTGATTCTAAGAATAATGGGAAGCCACTCAAACATGTTGAGTCGGGGTAGTGAGTTAAATGATTAGAGCTTTATTTCCAAAAATCACTTAAACATGAGAATGATTGGAAAGGATCAAAGGTAGATGTAGGGGAACTGGTTAAGAAATTATAGAAATATTTCACCAAACTCAGGATTCAGATAACCATGTGAGACAGTAAAAGTTTGGCAAATCCCAAGGAAATGCAAATGTACAACTTTATCTGTTTTATTGTTTCTATAATCGGTAATACAGCAATGGATATTTTTTGGGCCAAGCTTATTTTATTGTATTTTACATTTTTCCCAATTCACAAAATAGTTATGCTTTTCATTTAAAATACCTACTTATGTATTATTATAATTATACTATTAATTATACATTGTTTACATTAGGGCTCACTGTTTGTTTTATACAGTCCAATTTTTAAAAAGTAGTATTCTACACAACCTAAAATTTCCCCTTTTAACCACATTCAAATATATAATTTAGTGTTGTTAATTATATTCACAATGTTGTGCTACCATCACGACCATCCATTGCTAAAACTTTTCCATTATCCCAAATAGAAACTCTGTACAATTTAGGCATACAATAGCTATTAAATTTTTATTCTTGAAATTCTTAGTGCGATGCAGAAATGGTACAATACCCTAAAGTACTTTCAGAGGGAGAGCATCCACACCTGGGGGGAAATGGGGGATTAGAAAGACATCTGGAGATGTGCCAAATGTGCATTTTCTTAATAATTAGAACATCACACATCTAGTTAGCATCTCATAAATAATCATGAAGAATATATTTAATGAATCGTTTTACTTTGCACTGTCAGAGGTTAACAGGAAAGCAAAATGGTTTTCTTATTTTCAAAATGAGATGCAGTTGATCTTTAGGTATACTGTAACTGAAAAATAATGAAATGCAGCCAATAAGTGTCCATCACAGCAACTTTAAAAACACTGATAGTTATAGATACACATGCGTATACATATCTGTCACATCTGTCAAAACACCCTATATTTATATATGTTCGAAAGTAGCTATCTATATACATTTATGTTGTGACAAGCATATGAATATGCATGCTTAATGTGATTCTACATTTCCTTTTTAATCCAGGCCTTTCTGTCAATAACTTGTCCCAAGTTGCCTTTTGAAGTTTTGCAATTTTCCCCCTTTTCTATCCTACAAAGAAAGTGGTTTGAGAAACCATTAATATTTTTATCTTCAAATTGCCTTTTTTATAGTTCCCTTCTATCTTGTACACATTTTTAAATATTTCATATACTAATAAGATTAATTTTGAAGTGTTTTTGTTATCTGAAGCTGTGCAAAGTTATATCTCCAAACTAAGTATGTTAATGTAACAACAATTTACAATTTTCATGATCTTGAGTTGACTGGGCAGTTCTGCTGGCATCACCTGGGTCTACGCATGTGTATTCAGCCAGGTGGTGGCTCAGCTAGAATAAGCTGATCTACAGTGGCCTCCCTCACATGCCTAGGATCTTAACTGGAAGGCCAGAATGGCTGGGAATACTGGGCCTCCCTCTCCACCTGGACTTTCATCTCATTCTTCTTCACAACATCTTGGCCACAGTTTGAAAGAATGAAAGCAGAAGCTGCACAGCATCTTAAGGTCTAGCTTTGAAAGTCAAATTATCATTTTTGCAACATTTTATTGGTGAAAACAAGTTCTAATACCAGCCCATATTCCAGGGGTGGGGATATATAATCCATTGCTTTGATAGACAAGCTGTGAACTTTTGTATTCATGTTATTCTATCTACCACAATATTTTATTATATGGGAATAAAATAATAAACAAAGATGTATTTTTACTAAAATATTTCTGATTGTTGACTCCTACTTGTCCTGTCTTAGAAATCCAGACTCATTTTTATACTTTCAATAAATGAAATGAAACAGAATTCTATCTGCATCCAAGGTATAAGTTCTTCAATTGCTCTCTCAAAATTACTCTTTGCAAAATAGTTTTAACCTTGTGCTAACATAGAAAAACAAAGCACTCCTCTGTAAATCTCTTTGGTCCACATCATAGCTCCTTCTTCCCTAAAACACTCTGGAATATAGTTCCAAGACCAGGACTACTTAGTCTCAGGTTTTTTTTTGTGTGTGTATGTGTTTTATTTTGTTTCCTTGCTCTGGTTCTCACACAAGATAGCATTGTCAAAATAACATTTCAGGGGCCGGCTGTAGCCCAGTTGGTAGGGCTTTACCACATGAGAGGTCCTGGGTTCGTTCCCCGGGGCCTCCCCAAGCGGGCAGACCGCCTGGAGAAGGCAAGCAGCAGCAGGCAGGGCACGCCGCCACGGGCAAAGGCGAGCCCCCGTGAGCAGGCAGGTCACTGCGCTGGTGAGCTCACTCAGCAGGTCGCCCCACTGGGGGAGACAAGCAGACACACAGAGGAACGCAAAGAAAATGAACACAGCAAGAACAAGCAGAAGGGGGGTGGGATGTATTAAAAAAAAAAAAAAGATAACATTTCAGCTGCTTCATTTACCTGTTTTATTCTCTTCTTTTTCCCAGACCAACTCCCCATCTTAAAATATATATATATTGCACACTTGATATGTTAGAGATAATCAGTCACTTTACTATCTTGATATGGTTCTCCTATTCATCCTACCACTAATTTTCTTTAAAAAACATCTTTTAGCAACAGTGGTAACTTATTTTTCATTTGGGTTTATACAATATAGAAAATAATTTGTTGAGTCCACGATTCCATTGCTTAAATCCATGCCTGGGAAGCGGATGTGGCTCAAGTGATTGGGCTCCCGTCTACCATATTAAAGGTCCAGGGCTCGAATCCCTGGGTCTCCTGGTGAAAATCAAGCTGGCCTGTGCAGAAAGCTGGCCCCCACAGAGTGCTGGCCCCCACAGGAGTGCTGGCCCGTGCAGAGAGCTGGCACAGCAGGATGATGCAACAAAAAGAGACACAGAAGAGAGAAATAGGAGAATATTTCTAATAGAAATCAAACTTACTCTTATTAAGTCTCAGTGAAAACTTGAAAGAGGACTCATTGTTTTTGTTCTTTTCTAATTTTTGGTCCTTCTCAACTTTTTTTTATAGAGTTAACTCTATGTCATAATTGCATTTAGAGCCTTCCATTTCATTTTCAAAAGTCTAATTTAGAACTCAAGAAATTTTAATATGGTCTTTTTTTTCTCTTTTCATTTGTGTCCTCGAATGTGGCAAGGAAACCACACAAAGAAATAAAGAAAATAAAGATAAATTATAAATATAACAATTTTTTTTTTGCTGTGAACATCTAATAGTATAGTATAACTCTATAATAAGAAGAATTTATTTTCAAAATGTTGTATCATCTTTCAAGGACTAATGTTGCATGGAAAATATATGATAAAATGCTGGTATTATTGAGTTAAAGATTATAGGATGTTAGCTATACATGGGATTAAAAAATGTCCTAGCCTATCCCTCTGTCCCTTAGTATACTTGTGTGCACATTGAAGAGTTTGGAGTATCTTTCTTGAAGTCAAATAATAAGACATGCAAAATCCAGTATTTTTATGCAAGTGGCCATTTACCAGGCACATTTACATCTACTTTATTATTTAATTTTCAAAACAAGCAGGACTTAGTATACAAACTATCAGATTAGGAAATTGAGTTTCAGATACTATGTATTTTGCCCTCTACTAAGAACAAGAATTAGTTTACATATTGTCAGGCTACAGTCATTCCCAAGATACCTAAATATTTAACAGATTATTATTGTTGATTGATTCATCTTTCTGTGGTCTTTCTCCTTAATCTTCTTTTCTTTTCAAGCTCTTCTCTTCTTTCTCTTACTCTATGGTTTCCTTAATTTATCCATCCATGACTTTACTGGCACTCTAATTTAGCAAACATTTATGAAGAACTTGCTATAACCTTGAAACCACGCCAGATACTTGGTACCGAATAGTGAGCAAATATAGGCCTGGCTTCTCCTACTCAAGCTTATAGTTTAATGGGGGAGAGATTGATATCAAATATGGAATCAAATAAGTTTAAAATTACAACTGTGATAAATTTTCATTAAAAAAAAATCAATTTCATGGTGACCTTGTTCAGGAGGACAATGAAGATCACCTTAAGATTTAATCATTGAGATTAAATATGAAGAGAAATACCTAAAACATGTACCAGTTTTTTAAAGGTTTTAACTATTTTTATCATTTAAGCTTCAAAAAACTACACAGCAATAATAGTAAATATTGTCCTCATTTCACACACATGAATGCACACAAAACACAACAGAATTTAAAAGGAAACATGTTTTTTAAATATGGCTATGAACTTTGCTTCATTCCAAAGTCCACATTTTTTTTAATTTATATATAAATATAACATATAGAATAGGATTTCTCAACCATGGCTCTGTTGACATTCTAGGTCAGATAAGTCTGTGTTGTGCAGTGCTGTTGTGTGCAATGTAGCATGTTTAGCACCATCTCTGGCCTTTTCCCACTAGATACCCTTAGCAATAATCCCCTCTCTGGTTATAATAATCAAATATGTCTCCATATATTACCAAATGCCCCTGGCAGGAGTAGGTGTGTGTGTGTGTGTATAAAATCCTCCCCAGTTGAGGACCACTTACATAGAGGGACTTTAAGATTTTTTTGTTTTTGTTTTTGTTTACTGAAAAATCACCTAATAAATAGTTGAGTAAATAAATGGATGTATGTGTTATTGTTTCTTATTAAAGAAAAGAACATGGCGATTTGCTCCTTATCCTTGTCTTCTAATTTCTCTCCAATCCCAAGACTGGGCATGCAAATCAAGTTTCATTTTGATTGTGGTATGTTATTATTTCCATAATTAATGCCTGTTGCCCATTTGAACTCAAACTTATTATCAGAGAGTTCGGTATCTAGGGTCAGCAATGCCTTGTTGGTCGTCTGTCTTGCAGCAAAGCAGGAGACAACCTACCTTGGCTGTATAAGCTACAGAGACAGCAGAGCTGAGAGCATCACAGAAAGTGTCCTTACAAAGAAAAGCAAGTGCTATCGAAATTCATAACAAGTTTGTCAAAACACAAAAATCAGAGAGATTAAGTCAAATTGCTCAAAACTGCAGAGAGCATTAAAAACCTAAATGACCTAATATTTTGAGCAAATATTGCTAGTTCACATAAATAATACCATTGGTAATAGAGAACAATTGACAATCATGATGCAGGTTTATTTCAAAGATATTTATATATTTGAAATGCTGGAGAATACAATGTATTGCCCTGAGTCCTACATCCCATTTACCAGAAGAGAAGCAGAGAGCAAGTAATTACAAAACACGCAAGGTTGTTATCGGGGATGACAAGCAAGCTGCAGGCTTGTGACCCTAATGTCTGTAGTATCATTTTCTCACTCTCTCTTCTTTCTCTTCTTTGTGACTGTAAAACATTTGGTTTATAATGGCTTAATACCTCTTCTGAAGAAGAAAAAAGATGTATTGTTTGTCTCTGTATATTTCTTCCCACAAAACAATACTTGTTCTCACTTTAAAAAAATAAGGAATACTAATTTCAAATTGTTTACATTTAATAAAAATATTGAGCATTTATCATTCTTATTTAGGTAATGGGAAATAATAGCATGCTTTCTTGAAAACAGAGGATCCAACATAATTGTGTTACATTAGTTAGAGATCAGGGAAGATAAATTTTAGCATTTGTCAGTGTTGTACACCACCCAGGCATATTTCATTTAGATGTTGTCAAAGACACAGAAAACTGTCAATCACATTAACAACTGACTTCTTTTAAAAGCCATTCAACTAAGCTTAATCATGATTAAGTATATTTGAAGTGAAGGAACATTAAATACACAAATGCCTCCTAGCTGTCTTTCAGAGTCTGTGGTGAACAACAGTGCTTGCTCAATAGGAAGAAAGCTTTTAATTTAATCCAAAAATAAAATAAAATAATAAAACAAATCACTATGCAAATTTGTTGCATTCAGTAAAGAAAGTTATGAATTTTTCTGGCAGAAAAATAATAAAAGGAAATGTGCATGTCTTTTACAGTAAGCAAATAAGTTAGTACCACTAATGTCAACTCAAGAGAGGAACCTAAAATGTAGCCTAGATGTCTCTGTATAATTCTTGTCTATCACTGCAAAAAGTTAACCTGAAGTAAACTAAATATCACAAAATCCATGCATGGTGCTTAATGTCTACCTAATTTCTTTCTGTTCCTGCTGAAACTGGTTTCATTGTTCAGGTTATCAAAACCTTTCCCTGGGGCTTCTCTAAAAAAATTTCTGGATATGAATTTTTCCAGGTTCTCCCCTTACGTTCCACAATCCATCTTCCCCAAAGTAAAATGTAAATGTAAACATGGGTTTTGCTCTGGAGTATGTGTCTTGAACGACACCCTGCAGAAGTCTCATAGTTCTGAGGACTCATTTCTGGGAAAGTTGGAGGGGGATTTTGTGTGGTGTTGAAGGTGGGGTGGCGGGGGCTTGATAGATTCTGAGAGAGGAAAGGTAACAGTCTTCACTCAACACCAAACACAGCAATTCTGCTGTCTTCTTTCCCAATGAAGATTTTCTTTGTCCAAATGGTTCTATTGCAAATTGCCATCATCTTTACCATCCCCATCACCATCATCGATAGTCTAAAGAATGAAGTCAAAAGTTTATACTACCCTGTCTCCAATCTGAGTTCTATTTTTTTTTGGTTATAGTCCTTTATTATGCACATACCCCCCAGTGCTTCACATTCTGTCCATATTCTACTTCATTTCAAGCATCTTAGAAGTCCCAGAACATAAGTTGAAGTTTTTCATATCTGTTTGGGAACTTATTCTTCCCATTACTTGGAAATAGCCAATTCCCCCCCTCTCATCTTCTGTTCCTACTGTACCCTGCAGGACTTCTATACATAGTTTTGGATCAAACTGAAATTGAATTTGTTACTTTATTTTCTAGATGGCTTTCCTTATCCATATATATAGTGAGTCACTCTGTCCCCTACATTTCCTCTAAAGGAAATATTAAGGTAATTACTATATGGTTTATCACTGATTTCTTTACATTTTTCTTTATGATAATTGTCCTGTAAACACATAATAGTAGACCTTTATGCAGCTCAGTGCTTCGCTAGTTTGGCTCAATAACTCTGTTGAACTAAACTGAAAAATAAATGTTTCCATTGCTCTAGGAAAATTATTATTTCAGGCTTTCTTAGCCAAGCTTCCAAATATACACATTATTTCTTTTTGACCACTGGACAACCCTCAAGAGCAGGAAAAAGGTCCAATCCAAGAGTCTTTCAATCAATGCTCTACTCCCTGGTCCCAAGTGACAGCATTCAATCAGAGTATCAATATATGTTAGACAGTTTAGGAGATATTTGTTGGCATCAGCTGCTTATAAACTGGCAGTTTCATCAAAAAAGATATTCAATTGCTTCGGTAAATTCTTAACATTGTAGTTAAAATCATAATGTATTGTGAACACAGAAACTTCAATATACTGTGGCTGATGAAACAACTGTTTTCTAGCCTCTTAATCACACTGAATGAATTGCATTGTGATCAATGCTATCATTAAGATTCATGATGCAGAAAGATCAGTTCCTTAAGATTCTTCTGGGGTGTTTATGTTTATCTCTTCCTCTCCACTCATTCCGATTTTAGGATCATACACATCCTGGATTAAAGGAATGCTTTAAGCAGTGTTCGTTAAGAGAGCACTTCTTAGCATTCTGTTGTATCAGATTTAGGCCACATGAAGGACCTAATAGTAGCAAAAAAAAGAAGTTTGTCTTGTAAACAAATAATGTTGGGGGGAAACTGAAGGACCTGCAGACCTAACTTGCAATAGGAGTGAATCAGATTTGACAGAAAATAAGAGCCCAGTGCAGTGTGGGCAAGGTAAGGTGAGAAAACTAAGAGGCATGTGATGGGTGGAGTAGAAGGGTACTAAGAAGAAACAAGGATGTTAGGCCTGACATTAAGGAGTCTGTAATGATCATATGAATTAGTTTCTGGATAGTCCAATTTGGGATCTAATGGGAGAAGGAAATAGTCTTTTTGCACCATCGTCTGATTTCTATGTCTTTGCCCTATTGCCTAATAACCACATTTTCCTTCTGTCAACAGAACACACTTTTAACTAATGCATAATTAAGTACTTTAAGAGAATTTGTCAATGGAAAAAATAATCATTATAAGCTGAAAGTAAAAGCTATAAATAGTGCTTTTCAAAGAATGCATTCACACACCCTCCTAAGTGCTTACAAAATTCAATTCATAGCTCAAGTTGTCAGAAACTTATATCAAATCATTTCACATTACATCTTTTTTAATAAAAATAAGTATATACATTTTAATTTTAAAAATACAAACTATTCAGAAAAACAAGTTGGACAATTATCCAGTGATATTACTAGTAGAGATAGCCAGTCTTTTTAATTCAGATTTTTTAAAAATTTAAAAAAACCTCCCCTTTCAAGAAAAAAAAATATAACTATCCACTTAACTCATTGGGTAAGGTGCGGCTTCCAGGAGATTTTATACCTCGTCTGTAGTGAATGTAATCTTTTTCTTGCCTTTAAAATACCAGAGGGAATTACAGGAATCATTGGCTCACTGATTAGTACAAGCAATGGACCTACATTATACTCAAAATCAGTTCTCTTAAGGGCTCTTATTTGGTGGCCATTATTTGAGCACAAATGAATTTCTTAGCTATTTGGTGGTTGTTAACCACCAGAAAATAGGGCAGACATAGAGTCAGGAACAAATCCACACTTGGAGTGGAAATTAAAAAAAAAAACAAAAAAACATGGGTTCTGGGGACAAAGCATTCCATTCCGAAATGAAGCCTGTCTACAAGCCCAGGAGGCTTTCTTAGAGTCCAGCACTAATGCAGGCCTTACTAATATACCTTAATATGTGCAAATTCAGAGCTGCCAACTTAAGGCTGGCTGGGCAAAACATCTATTTAGAGACAGAGTCTGTGTAAGAGTCTTCACTTTAAACTTTTGAATGGTAGGCAAGAGTCCCCATGGAAAAGAGGCAAGTTGTGGGAGAGACTATTACAACTGAACTTGTCCCCATCGTCTTGGAAAGTCATTCACTGCTATGATTTTCTGGAAATTGTGTGTTCTTTCCTTGTGCCTTTGAAAGAAAGGCTTTATACAGCTATAATTTTGTTAATCTGGAAAATGTTTGATGCTTATAAATGTTCACAACTTTCCATTTTGCCAGCAATGGAGAATGCCTTTTGGTTAAGACACTTGGTTGCGAATCGCTGTGTTTGGGGGACAGGTCAGAAGCAGAGATATTAAAAAGAACTTCAGGAAAGATAGGTTGATTAAATATTGATTAAACAATAACCTATGTGTCAAAAGGTTTGGCATTTTTTCTAGGTTTTGTAGATCCAAAAGCTTTACATATAATAACATAAAGTGTATAGAAAGTATTTAATATATATTAGCTAATACTATGAATTGCAGTAGTTTTAGCTTTAACTGGTGGGCCATTAATGATGGATTGGTAGTGCTATCTTGAGTGGTAAATTATGAAGGATTCAGAAACATTGTTTTTGACTTACCAGAGACCTGCTGAGATAGATTAGTGATGTGTGTTCTAGGAAAAGGAAGGAGAGTGTTGGAACATAGTTTTGGCTGATACTAAACTTTAATATGATAGTGCTAACAAGCAGGTAAAGATTTATTTTAAGAGAGAGTGATATGTTCCATGGTAGAAAACTGATGGGCATAGACCAAAATAATCTTATTGTAGTAGTCACAGTGCAACCCCACCTCTGCTACATGGGAAATTAATAGAAGATGTCCTGGGAGCACAGAATAGATGTTTCCATATCTTCCTGGGTGAGTCTGAAGAAGATTTCACAATGAAGGGAACTTTCTGATTGATTCAGGAGGATGGAGACAATTATGTAGGGGTTCATGCATTCAAGGCAGAGAGAGCAGTATATGCAAAATCACAAAAAAATCAGAACAAAAATGCATTTTGGAAACCTTAAGCAGATCAATTTTGCTGCAGGCTAAAGGGTGAGGAGGATTGTATCAGAATTTAGTGTGGACAAGTAGACAATGACTAGATCATAATATAAACTGTCAACAATGTTAAAGAGTTTCAGTTGTATCCTGTCACTGAGATTCCACTAAAGAAATGTAAGCTTGGAAGAGTATGATCATATTTACAGTTTCCACAGAATTTTTTCAGTTCACCTTTGTGTTTCCCTCATTCCAGGCTCACTTTATTCATTAGTACCCAGCTGCCAGGTGCCAGGTTCTCTTTCTGATTATGGCTACTCATGCCAATATTGGACCTGGTTACTCACACAAAACACTGCATTTAACATCACAAAAAGAACCTGCTGTCTTCACATTGATTCGTTGTCTTGACACAATCTGCATCTGTTTTTATCTCCATTCAGTTCCCTTATCAGGTTGAGAGTGCCTACATTAGACTCACTAACCTTGCCACAATTCTCTTTTCCCAGGTTGATTTTGAGACACATTATTGTGAATTTAATAGGTCACTACCAAAAGCACTATCTTTGTCATGACATATTCTGAAAAGTGCTCTGTGTAATGCATACCATGAAAAACAAGAGTAGACAGAACAATTAATGAAGGGTTCCCAAAGACTGAACTGCACAAATCAATTTTGTGCTTCCATTTCTTTTCCAATGTGTCTTCATTTATATTTCAATACCCTGTCTCAGCTTAATTTTAGAGAATTTATTTTCATGTCAAAATCCTTTGTGATGGACTTAAATAAAAGTAAATTAAAATGAAGCTTGCTGTTCCATGCAGCTTTACATATAGATTTTAAACTTGATAGGAATTTAAAGGCATTCCTTCCTCATCATTCTTAATGGAACCCAGAACTATTGGCTGGCAAAGCTTTGGTTTCTGAATTCACTTATCCTTTCTATGCTCCAGTTTTCACTTACTCTTTTCCTTCTTGAGCTAGGAATGGCATAGACATTGGTATCAGGCACACCTCCTCTTATGATCTATTTGAATTTGCATATGTTACTTGACATCTTTAATTTTCCCAATCCTTAATGGGACTAATCATAGCTACTTCTTTTGGATATTATGAAGTTCCAATAAGAATAAATGCAATAAAAATAATGCAGCGAAGGCTACCCTGTGGACATTCAATTGTTCCATGATAGACATCTGTATTAGTCAGCCAAAAGGGTGCTGATGCAAAATACCAGAAATCTGTTGGCTTTTATAAAGAGTATTTATTTGGGGTATAAGCTTACAGTTCCCAGGCCATAAAGCATAAGCTATTTCCCTCACCAAAGTCAATTGCCACGTATTGGAGCAAAATGGCTGCCGACATCTGTGAGGGTTCAGGCTTACTGTGTCTCTTCCCGGGTCTTGCTTCTCTCTGGGCTCAGCAACTCTGCTAGCTC
>PVKH010002444.1:0-14190 GCA_004027955.1 Chaetophractus vellerosus
CAAGCCGCCATGGGCGGGCCGGAGCCGCCGTGGGCAGGGCAAAAAGCTGCCACGGACAGGCAAAAGCCGCCACGGGCAGGGCAGGTCGCCTGCAAATCGAGCACAGCCAGCCACCCGCGAACTGGAGCCGGCCGTGATGGAAGCAGAAGCCGCCCACAAGCGGGGAAAGCCGAGCCTGCGCAGTGACCAAGTCTCGGCGTGTCGCCGCAACGGGGGGGAAGGGGAGATATGTAATAAAATAAATAAATCTTTAAAAAAAAAAAAAAAAGTATTAATGATTACCTTATATATACCTCACAGCGTGGTATGAACTTCATATGCACAACTATGGACTAACATAAGAATTATTGCTACTCCTGTTTTATATCTGCATTTACTAGAGTGAAAAAGATTAACTAACTTGACCAAAAAGCCAGCCTCAACTGTCAGCATGAGGACAGGAGTGTACCTCTGCCCTCTTCTAATTCTATGCACTATCCAATGCATCAAATCACAGTCAAGGGCATCTGGCATCAGGAGAGTTCATTCTCTTCAAATTGAGGAAAAGGGATCCACATACAAAGTTATTATCTCTTACTAATATTTCATGCTTTTCCTAATAAAAACTCTTTGTGAAATGTTTCATTAACTTAATAATCTTTCTACCTAATCAAAATACTGCTCAGTTACATATATTAAACTTAAAAGAACACCAACATTATTTAAAATGCCTCATATATAAGTCACTTAATGAAATATATTCTGAGTTTCCTTATCTACTTGTCATATTAGCTTGCTGTTGGAAACTATGGCCAATTTGTATTCTTGACATCATGCTATTTGTCAATAATTCAGAGTGATTTTCAAGAGTGTGCACCACAATTTTTTTTTCAAAGTCTTCCAGGATTTATAGTCCTTAAACTGTGGTATATATTTTATGAATCCTTAAGTATGCAAAAATAGAGAAGAGTCCAGTTCCAGTTTAACTGAAGCTACTGCCCTTGGAACGAATGAGATTATTCAATTTAATCATATACTTTGCAGTCATGTTGTTTGGCAAATGTGCTCTCCTTCAGTCCATGCACTGATCAATTTGTAGTCACTATTTTTAACCACCAATATTCAATTGGTGGTTTGGAATATGAAAATGCTTGATTCAGAGCACTTAAAAATATTTTGGTAAATGTGACTGCTGCCTTACCATTAAGTCTTATTAACTGTTGGCTGTTATTATATTTGGAAAATTTAATTCTTTGATAAGAAAAAAATTATTTAAGTTTCAAAGTTTTTGAAATGCTCTAGAACTTTCTTTTTTTAAGGTACCAGGGCCGGGGATTGAACCTGGGATCGCATATGTGGAAAGCTGGTACCTAACCACTGAACCACATGGACTTTCCTGAGTTGTTTGTTTGTTTTTTCATTTGTTTTGCTTGCTGTTTGTTTTTGTTTTTTTCAGGAGGCACCAGGAACTGAATCCAGGACCTCCCATGTGGGAGGTGGGAGCTCTCAATTGCTGCCACAGGAGCTCCCCTCTTAGCACATTTAATTTACAAAAATCTGTTAGTACTCTGAGAGGTCAAGCACTTATTCTTTTTTTTTTTTTAAAGATTTATTTTTTATTTATTATATATGCCCCCTTTCTGCTTGTTCTTGCTGTGTTCATTTTTGCTTTCTTCTGTGTCTGCTTGTCTCCCCCCGCTGCAGTGACGCGCCAAGTCAGCTCACCAGACGGCGGCCTGCCTGCTTGTGGCGGCCTGCCCTTTCTCACCGCAGCTTGCTGTGCTCGCGGCGGCTTGCCCTGCCCGCGGAGGCTTGCCTGCTTGAGGTGGTCTGCCTGCTCGAGGAAGCCCTGGGAACCAAACCCGGGGCCTCCCATGTGGTAAACCGGAGCCCTACCAATTGAGCTACAGCCAGCCGGTTCCCTCAAGCACTTATTCTTGACACACAATTTTAACCAACTAAGAGTTTTTATAAGTGTCATTCAACAACACCTGATAAATAACTTTAATGCTTTATTCAAGGATTCTCAAGAATAAAATGGAAAACAAAATATATAAGGGCCTTTTTATGTTTCAATCCACTACATTTAAGAAGTTTTAAAATATTTTCAGCATTCTTGTTTTGATTTTTCTGATCAATTTGATTCACTACAAAGTTTAAAACACCTTAGGTACCAAATTATGGATCAATTCAATAAACCCAATTTGAGATCTTACTGTGAATAAAACAACACTATTTTAGATGCTTTGGAGCTAAGGAAAGGAATAAGCCATTGTTCTCCTTGATTAATTCCATTTACATATTACCTCAGCTCACTAGAAAATTTATTTATGAGATAACTGTAGTCTGTGATTAACAGATAACATCATTATTCTACTTCACTTGATAAAATCAATCCCATAGAATTTATGGCTTTTTTTCTTTTTTTTTAATAGGGAGATGGAATTTAGCAGCATGGTTAAGAGCCTTCAACAGTCCTCCTGGGTTGAAATCTTGGCTCTTCCACTTCCCAGTTATGTGACTATGGGCAAGTCTTCACCTCAGTTTCATTATCTTTAAAATGGAGAATATAATGATTTCTCCCTCATGGTGTGACATAATCAGCACCTGTAACAGTGGCTAGCACAAAGTAGGTGCTAAAAAAATTTTTCCTGTTATTGTTATATTAAAGTCTGCAAAATGTTTTCACTAATACAATGGTTTTCAAGGGATTTATGTGTTTTCCAGTTGGAAATTAGGAGCACTTTAATTTACTTATTCTTAATACCAATGCTTTCTTAGTTCCTAGTTTAAGTTTTGAGGATTGTCTTTCTAGACTATTGTTGAATGATAATTAGAACCTTCATCTGATCAAAATCAGACAAAATTGAACTTGACTCTCCTTGTGTGTTGAATATTACAGGGATTTCACTGTATCAGTTAAAGGTATCATTTCATAGTTAATATTTAATTATTTCTACTGTGGGAAGAAAGATAAGGAAATATAAAGGCATGCCCCCTCTGAGGAAAAAAGGCTTTCTTATCCTAAGCCTTTTCTGTTAGCTTCTGTATGAAAAATCACTTATATTTATTATTTCTATCCTTTCTAATTGACTCTATTTTACCAGTGAGATTAGTGTAGGGGGCTGCTAGTTCAAGAGCATTGTCAAAGTCTCTTCAAGAGGTCTTATTATATTCAAAAAGGATAATGAACATAGAAAGCTTTGTGGTCTATAAACATATAGATTTACTTGTGAATTTTTCATTAATCAGCAACTACTTCTTGAGTGTAGAATCCTCAAACCTTATACTTGGGGACACTTTAGCTTATAAAGCACTATACCTATTAAAATCCTATGCCCACTATAACTTGAAGTTTTCATATATTGGGCTTAAATAAGGAGCAATACTTATTATAAACATCGCTGTATAAATTTAATCTTTTTTTCTTACACAAATATTTACCATAACCAAGGGATTTTTAGGAACTGATGGAGCATGAAAGTTGGTAAGTTTATTAAAAAGACTGCGCAATGACTACATTTACAAAACAGGGAACGAATAGGGCTTCAGAGAAAGGAGAGGAGGCTTTTGCAAAGATATAAGAAGGCTTTTATGGATCGCACTTTTTTCACAATAGTAAAGCAGGAAAGTTTCAGGAAGAGACCAAATCAGAAGATGATTAAGAGTTCAACCAACCAAATTTAAATAAATAAGTAAGTAAGTAAATAAATAAATATTATTAGTGAACTTCAAGAGAGCAGTTTCCTTATAGCCCTATGGAAAAATTTAAATTAAAAAAGGAATGACTGAGTAGTAAAAAAAAAAAAAATTAAGAAAGTAAACATAACCTAATTCAGTAGGAACTCCCAATGAACTCTTTACCCTCCTTGCAATTTCAAAATCTTCCAACCCTAAGTTTTCTTCAAGTTTCAGATACATCCTTGCTTCACATGCCTTCTTTTATTGCTTTGCTTCAAATTCCCAAGGAAATAAGTCTTGGGGAAGCAAAGACCAAAGTGATTTAAGAAACATCAATACACTCATTCAAACAGTTACTTGAAACACTCTAGGAGGTGGAATTTTTCTCAGAAGGCTTGTTCCTAAACTGCTACTCATTGGGTATACCACAGACATTGTCCATTGGATCCTGACACCACCTATTTCTCTGGGTTTTCAACCTCTTTCTCTGAAGTTTTTAACACAGGCTACCATGGGCTGGTATCCAAAGTCCCTTTGAGAGTAAACCATATATTTTCAGAAAACAAAAATGACAGGATTTTATCCACCAGTTTTAAGTACCCTAAAATATAGGAAATTGCCTGTCATTCGAGTCTATTTTATGGAAAATTCCCCAAATGTACCTACCAATAAAAATCATTCCTCAAAACCCAGAACCTAGCTAACTGGATCTCCGTTTTATCATTTTGGCTGTTTAGTCACAAAAGCCATGTTTCCTCACTTTCCTAACAACTACCAACTGTTCTCAATACCAGATACAATGTCCCTTTTCCTTGCTTCACTCATACCCATAAGCATCTAAACATTTTGAAGAAAATCACCTGGATTTACAGTATGATCATGACAAAATATGTTCTCAATTGCCACAAGTCCATAGAAACGCCACAAAATTCTTTTCCCCTCATCTAAATTTGCTATTTTCAACCTCTTCTTACGCATGTTTCCTTTGTCAGAAAATGTGCTCATTTTAAGGATAATTTCTTCATCTGTGCTTTGATTTCTAGTCTCATTCAAGATTTACAACATCATCTATTTCTTCTTTCATTTGAATCCTTCTCCTATTTAGTTGCTTTCCTATACCCAAAGCACGCAGTTATTTTTCTTTTTAATTCTACAATATTCATATATCAATCTTATTTTTTCCCAAGCTCTCTGCCATAGACAAAGAATAGAAAGCTTGGAGAATTGTTATAAAGACTAAATTAAATTAAATAATGTGATCAAATGTATTGGGTACACTGTTTGACAATAAGAGTTTAGGCAGAGGTTTTTAAAAAAAAAAAAAGGTAAAAAATTAAATGTTCAAAGTACTAAAAAAAAATTTTGTAATCAGTTTTTCCTGACAGGCAGATAGAGTTAATCTCGGTTTTTAATAGTTTATTTTTTTTTAAATTTCCTATCCCTTCCCTTCAGCCAGCTAGCTTTTACCAAAATATTATCAGTTTTCAACCCCCTACATTCTTAGAAAAGTGCTCATTCAAAGTTTACCTATGATCTTGTCACCAAATCTAATGATCTTGCATTTTCATTAACCACTGGAACCTTTGTAGCTTTCTGAAAAATCCCTCTAGTTTTAGCTTGTGAGAAGTGACACTTATGATTCTTCTATTTCTCATCTCTACTTCCAGTTATACTTTTTCCTTTTTTTCCCCTTTAAATCTTATTAACACGTGGTTCAGTGTTCAATCCTCTCTCTACTATTCTTCCCTTGGATATCTCACAAACTCCACTGTCTCCTTAGGCAGAAACATCCAGTTCTATTTTTCTGCCAGAACTATCATTTAAATTCATATTAGCATGTCCAAACATCTTTTGGACATCTCCACACAGATGCCTTAGTCACATCACACACAACATCAGTTTAACCGTTCAATTACTTGGGCTTTGATTTCACTGTAGAGTTTGCTCTCCCACTCCCCACTTCCTCTTGCATACTTCCTCTTGCATTCGCCGCTTTCTTTCTGGGTTAATTTCATGAGAGGCATTCATGTTTTGTTGAAGGGCAAGAAAATATTATTTTCCAATGTCTGCAAAATAATTTCAAAAAGTTTTGTTCATGAAGTTGTTCAATATTTCTATGGTATAATTTCCTCTACAGAATTCATTTATAAGGAAAAACTTTCCTCTCTCACTGAAAATAATTACTTTCAGTAGATGAGAAGAAATATATGGCCAATCGAGTTCCCTTTTTTGCTTTGACTGCTAAGAAATCCCAGAACAAGATTTAATGTAGAGGTACAAAAAACATATCAGCATTTTGTTTCTAATTTTCTGATCCTCTACTGTGTTTCAAAATTCTTTTTATGTAGTTGTCTTTATTATAGGCCAACAAAAAATGTTTACCCCTCAGGCTCCCAGAACCAAGTAGAAGGAAATCTTGTGGTCTTTGTCTAGTACATAAAGATGAAATGCACAAATAGATTGGACTCATAAATGAACTACTTGAGACTGTGTCTCCATTCATTAAACCTAACAAGGCTAACTAATGTCAGCAGCAAGAGAAAGGGTAACCTATAAAAACATAACAGAAAAATAGAACTTAAATAGGAATAATTTTAAAGTGATGTTTTGAAACACTATTTGATAGCTACCATTGTTTAAACACCGGATAATCATTTTTAAAGCCTCATTTACCAAGTGAATCAAATTCTCATCTACTATGAAATCACCAAGCATGATAGTTTTTTGGTTAGCACTGTTAGATGCAGAAGCATTGTAATTCATTTGTATTTCAGTTTTATTTTCTTAAAAGATCAATGGGAGAGCTCTAATTCCAGAGACACATTAATCCAGAAATTAGGAATATTGCTTAAGGAACTATCAAGCTATGGAATTTTTGTTTGTTTGTTTTTTTCTTATTTGTTTGCTTGTTTTCACTAACAATTATTATGGAACCGTCATGAAGTAGATAACACTTCTCTCTCCAAAAAGGACTTAAATTCTGGCAGAACAGTAAGATGGGCTTCTGATGCAGGGCAGCATCTGTTCTATGCAGACTCAGACACACTAGGTTTGGCAAAGATGCAGGATGTACCTCTTTCAGTTTGCTGTCATTTCTTACTACCCATCTCTTGCAAGCCATGCAATGAAAATAAATTTATAGTCTTTTTCAGTTTGCTATCATTTCTTACTACCCATCTCTTGCAAGCCATGCAATGAAAATAAATTTATAGTCTTTCTATTTTATCCTTCCTTAATTTTCTTCAAATAGCCTGCAGATGATACACTGTATAACTCATTTCGGTCTCTAGCACTTTCCTTGTCAGGAAATTCATTGCATATATATGCTGTCCTCAACTTGTTAACCATTAGTGCTACAAAAACTCATTTTTAAGTCAGTTTCTAGGAATACAAAGCACATTTTCTCTTCAGAATGACTTCATATGTAGTATATTGTCTAAGGCCTATTCACAAAAGCAAAAATAGTTTCAATTTATTGAGGAGGTATTATGTTTCAACAAAAATACTATATACTTTGGATACTTTATCTGATAGTTATCTTAAATTTTTATTCACTTGAGCTCATGCATACTCACAGAAAGTAAAAAAGTGTATGCATCTTAAGAGCACAGCTGGAGAATTTTATATACATATGAAATTGCCACCTGGATCAAGAATTAGAACATTTCCATCATCCCAGAAAGTTCCTTTATTGCGTCTTTTTAGTCAATACCAGTATCGTAATATTCCATTTGAAGAACCTGCCACATTTTATCCCTTCTCCTCTTGATGGGCTTCCACTTTGGTGCTATGATAGATAAACTGCAATGGTTGCTAATTCTCTATGCATGGGGTTACTGGGTGATATAACTGGCATAATCTCATTTTAGTAGAAATTGCCAAAGAGTTTTTCAAAGTGGTTGTAGCAATTTTATTCCCCCCAGCAAAGTATGAGTATTCTGATTTCTCCACATTCTTGCCAAAACTTGGTATCATCAGTCAACAGCCAAGCTGATGGATGTGTTGTGGTAACTCCTTGTGGTTTTGATTTGCATTTCTCTACTGACTAAAGATGTTGAGCATCTTTCTATATGCATATTGGCTATTTGGATGGCCTTATTTTTATTTGTAGAGCTAACTTTTATTTTCTGGAAATGAGTCCATTATCTATCCCAGTGTATTTTGAGGAAGGTTACATTACCTCAACTTTAATAACAGTGAAAATGGGGTTCTGAGAAGCAAAATAATTTACCAAACATCACACATCTAGTAAGTGGCAGAAGAGGCACTGTGCCTTTACTCGACAGTTTGTGCCCTTCAGGGCATCCTATTCTATGGAGCATTTGGCATAGGATGTAACCAAGATAATGGCAAACTATAAAGGGGATATGGGGCATCAGAAACATTTCTCTCTAGAATAAGAGTTTGACATGTCCTGCTTCCAACACTCACACTTGCCAATTGATCTATCATAGAAATGAGCTATGATTAGTGGTGCATTAAGGTAGGAATGTCTTGTCTGGGAAAAGAAAAAAGCTAATATGGGTAAAAATGCATTTCACAAACTGTGTCCCAAGGAACACTAGTGTTACAGGAGATATTTTCCACTGCACATGGAAACGCTTCATAATGATGTAAAATGAATTACAAAAATTCACAAGGTACTTTTGTATAATAAAGCCCTTACAGAATCCTGCAATAAAGAAATGTCTCAAATCACTGTAATTCGGCATTTCTAAAATGTGACAAAGAGGATCCTTTCCCAAGGAACACCTAATACCTTGTGAGCACTATACTATGGAAAATAGTTTTAAAATATTGTTCTACTGTGGAATTTCAGGAAACTGCAAAGATCTGGGAGAGCTCTCCTGTGTATATGTGTGTATGTGTTTGTACGTGTGTGTATGTGTATACATGCACACATGTGTTTATTTATAGCTTGCCTGCTTCACCTTCTCTTTTCTTCTTTCACTCAGTCATTTTCTATTTCCCTGATCCATAGTGAAAACCTATGGGGTATAAATTAATTCACACATACAAACAGAAATATAAAACGTGCTGAAATGAAAAGAAAATTAAATTTAAAAATTCCAGATTCTTGAAAGCATTGATACAATTTTCCACTCAAATGGGGAGGAGAAAGTGATGGTAACAGCAAATACTTGTCACAGATACTAGCTCAAGAAAAGTATTCATTTAAAATCCATGCTGTGGAGGTTGTTATTAAATGACCAACTATGCTAAGATCACAAAAACAAAAGGATAAATATGGCAGTCCTTTATTCAGCCTGTACTCATCCAGGGCAGAAGAAGCTGCAGATATTCATGCTAATGCCAAATATCCAACCAGCAGAGCCACGGAACTTTCACAAGCACAGGAGTGGGGGGCTCGCTTCCTCCCGCATGAGCTGTATGCAAGGCTGGTTAGATTGGCCCTTTAACTGTATAACTGTAAACTTCTACATTCTCTTTCTCGCTCCCCAAGAAACTCAGAGTCCACTCTGTCAGTAACTGAAGACAGGAAGTAGAGTTTCAAAAACAGGGAAATATATAAAATTTATTAGAAAGAACAATTGTAAACTCTTAGATTAATAAAAGAGTACACTGCAACCATGCAAAAGACCCATTTCTAAAAAATTTTCCAAAGCAATGATCAGAAATACCTGCAAGGATTTCTGTACAGCAATGTCTTTTGCAGCATTATTCATAATAGTTGTGTATCTATATCAAAGAGATGACAGACTATAATGTGATTAATATAACAAAACCGTTCTGATCATACATACTTAAAATATGTATACACATATTTTAAGGCCACATGAATAATTAAAATATGTTGTTTTAGATAAATAAACAAAATATAAGAACACTATATGAATATAAATAAATCTATTGGTCATAATCATTGAACAGTAGTTGTTAATTTTGGATATTATTATAGGTAATATTTTCTTATTGTTTTCTAAAATTTCTACATGTTTTATGATGTCATATGTAATGCTTACAATATAATGTTGAGTCAAAAATAGATATAGAACCATAAATACATATATATTATGACCTCATTATGTGTTTATATATTTCTGAATATGGAGTAGTCATAAATCATTTCTGAATCCTAGAATAGCAGGTGTTTTTTGTTGTTTGGAGTTTAAAAATATATCTACTTGAAAAATCATTGTAAAAAGTATATTTTAGAATCCATGTTGGACAAAATATATTAGTAAACAAGAAGGTAAGCTGAAGATGCATATAAAACAAAAAACAATTTAATAGAGAGACAAAAAGAATACAAGAGGAAATGACAGATATTGAGAACAGAATACAGAAGAAATAGGATTGAATTAATAATCAAAGATAAAAGTTGCTTATTTCAATTTATCTTACTTAGACTTCTTTAAAAAATAACTTGAGGTAGAGGTATAAAATTTTAAAAATTTCCAGGACTTTACAAAAGCATTGGAATTGACTTCACAATGAACTCA
The DNA here is from genome assembly GCA_004027955.1 of Chaetophractus vellerosus. Classification (NCBI taxonomy): domain Eukaryota; kingdom Metazoa; phylum Chordata; class Mammalia; order Cingulata; family Chlamyphoridae; genus Chaetophractus; species Chaetophractus vellerosus. The sequence goes on from PVKH010002444.1 coordinate 10,125, forward strand.
ATAATTACCCAGGAAATAGTCTTAAATTTCTAGGAAACACTGAAGTTTTCCATGTCTCTAAAAGAACAAAAGCAAAATTCTTTCAAAGAAGCCAAAACATTATTGTTTCAGAGTTCTCTGCTGTGACAGTCAACATCAGAAGTTAAAAGAGGGATAACTTCAGAGTCTTACAAAAAAGAGGTATGATCCAAGGACTCTGCTCTACACAAGCAAGCTGTCAATTATATGTTAAAATGAGAGAAAGACAGTTTCAAACCTGTGAACTTTCACAAAATTTACCACAGAGATACCTGTTTTATTCTGCAGAGGCTGAGAAAATAAAATAAAGTAATAACTAAATTAGAAAACTTCTGGATATGGAAGTTGATTACTATACACAAAGATCTGTGGGTTAAGTCTTTGTTAAAAATAAAAGATAAGAATCTATTTATACAAAGAAGATGCATAGCTATAAGTATATTAAAAATTACAGCACTGAGAAAGAAATAAAAAAGATGTTTCTGAATATTATAACTGCTGTGAAAGGAAATTAGCATACAGAAAGACAGGTTCCCTCTCTATACCAAAAGATGAAGACCAGAGGAGGGAAAAATAATAATAAAGAGCGAATTTTGATTGATTCTAAATCCAAAATCTAATAGGATTACAGACTAATCTTATTAATTGACTGAATGTTGGAAATGCAACAAAACTCAGCAAAATAGTGGTGTCATTTAATGCAGAAATGAAAGATACTTCAATGTAAGAAATTTAAAATATCAACAGATTAAAAAAGAAAGGTTGATAATTAGAAAATACCATACAAGGATAAAAATTATCTTTTCCAATAAAATATTTTCAAAGTAAAAGAAGAATTCCTTTTCGAAATAACCAACGAAACTCAATATCAACATTATATTCATTGCCAAAATAATGGTGATAACCCCTTTCAATTCAGTAAACAATATGGCTACCCAATGCCATCAATAGTTTCCAATGTTTCCAAAGAAGTTACTGCTAATTTAGTAGGATGAATGAATAAGTAAACCTATCATTAATAGGAATATTTTTACTTATAGAAAACACTATATGCATTGGAAGGAGTCACCTAAATCGCTACTACTACTGCTAATAATAAAGGAAGTCAATAAAGAATCCTGGTAAATTATACAAAATCCAACTACATTCATGTATTACAGCAAAGACCGTTAGAAATGTACAAATGATAACAAGACTTATCCCAAGTTTATATGATGGCAACCCACAACAGCAAAGCAACAACTAGCAACAACAAAGTTCTTCCAAAGAACTTAAAAAATAGTTGTCAATAAAAATTTATTGGGTTTTAGAAAAAGATGCAAACAAATGGAAATATATTATGCTGGACCTTCATCTTCATATTAATACCATAAAAATATAATAAGTATATAGACTTAAGACAACTGCAAATATAAAAACTATATACAGTCAAATATTAAAGGCTAAATGCTACATAAATCCAAATAGCAAATACTATATAAATATAACTAAGAGGTAAGTTTAGCACAATTCCAAATATAATCAAAATAGAGTTTTTTGAACCCTGATTACTATTTAAAATTATATATTTAAAAAATAACTGAGCAAAACTATTAAAAATAACAATAAATACTGTGCTGCTTTTGCTGCTGCTATAACTATGATGACTGCCTATCTATGACTGGTTGAATGGTAGCCTTTTCCTTACAGTTTTTGTTTTAATCCTCCAACAATCTCATAAGGAAGATAGTATTATTACAGATGGAACTTTTTTAATTAGATGAGGTAAGTGATGCTTAAGAAGGTTAATAATTTGCCTGAAATAGCACAGGGAAAATGATAGAGTAAGCTTTGAACCCAAGCTTATTTGAAGGAGAATAATAAATCCTATCAGGAAGTAATTCTTATGACAACATGGACATGGCATTAAAGTAGCAAACAAAAGACCAAGTCTTTAGCATGAGTTCTGAAAAAGAGAGGTGAGGGAGCAAAGGTAAAAGATCTGAATTAAAAGAGCAAAATGTCATCATCTATTGAAAGTCAGTAAGGGGCACATGGGTGTCAGTCACGTTATTTTTTGTACTTTACATATGTTGAGTGCTGGCTCTGGATTAGGAATACTCTGGGTTGTAAACTGACTCAGTTTTTAGTGTTTATATGCATTTGTACCACTTTTCTGTTCTCTAACCCTCAGCTTCCAAACCTGGTAATTGTGAAAATCAAATGAAAGAACCCATATCAAGGTCATAGTACAACACCTAGCATAATGTAGGTGCTAAAATATAAAGCTCTGCTATTATTTTAATTAATATTTTATTCATAAAATATTCACAGAAGTCTTCATGATATATGAAGAAGTCATTATATAATATTAGAGTTATAGGCATAAGCATAAAATGTTTTTTTTTAATGGAAGATATGTCTGAAAATATTTTATGTGGTCAATTTTAGCTTTAAAATGAAAATACAAGTGTAAATTATACCCAGAGAATTATTGTTTGAGTGGAAAAATCTATAAAGAAAAATAGCACAGAAAATATCATCAGGGGATAAAATATTGAAGAAGTCACAATGACAAATAGATTCAAAGGATGATCTTATTGTGATTCTTTGGTTTATGCCTTATGTCAAAAAAGACACATCTGAGTTTAACAACAAAACTTTATTGAGTTTGTGAAATATCACAAAATGAGAAAATTTTTGCTACTTGCTGAGAAACACAAGACATTCAGGATAAATTTAAATTATAGGATTCATATGACAAATTTAATTAGGATACGGTACATTCACTGATTTTCCCAAGTTCTTATTTAGAGAGTGTTGGAATAAGTTTAGAACAAAGTGTGCAAATGTTATTTGGTTTTAGTTCTTTGTACTTAATGAACCTGTTTTTCAACGTTTCCTAAGTCACTGATAATGAAAGTTACATATTCTGTAAAATGTAAAAGAATGACAATTTGAAATAAAATGTTTGTTCTATTCAATTGGTTTTTTTAAAGATTTATTTTTTATTTATTACATACCCCCCCCTCCCTTTTTGCTTGTTCTTACTGTGTTCATTTTTGCATTCTTCTGTTTCTGCTTGTCTCACCCCGCTGCAGTGAACCGCCAAGTAAGCTCACCGCGTGGCGGCCTGCCTGCCCGTGGTGGCTTTGCCCTGCCCGTGGCGGCTTTCCCTGCCCGCAGCAGCTTGTCTTCTCAAGGCAGTCTGCCCGCTGGAGGAGGCCCCGGGAACCGAGCCCCGGGCCTCCCTATGTGGTAAACCGGTGCCCTACCAATTGGGCTACAGCTGGCTCCCCGTCAATTGTTTTTAAAAATTCACATTACAGAGAAAGAGAATTTGGCTTTCAATAATTTAAAATTCATCTTCCATAGCTTTGGTCCATAAACCCTGCTTTTCTTTAATGTAGGACGTCTCATAGACCTGTTCTTGGGGCAGGATGGAACAGTGGGGGCCCAGGAAGATGTGTGGCAATGGCAGTGAAGTATCAGCAGTTCTGCCTACAGGGAACTTTGGTCATATGCTGACAAGGCTGCACAAAAGGTATCGGGCATCTCCACAACGGTTGGGCTAACACAGATATGCAAACAACCTTCTCTTAACCATTACCCAGTGCCTGGAAGAACACAGGATATTCAGAACCAGATGATTTTTTCCTGCTTGCTCTGGCCTAGATGGTTAGACCCTCTTAAACACAATGAGAACATTATGACATCCTAGAAAATTCAAACTGAATGCATACCTGATATAAATCATTTTCCTATGAAGAAAACAATCATTATTATAATAAAAACTCACTTTATTTGAACCTCTTTCAAAAAGACCCCCATAGATAAAAAATTTTAAATATAAAAGTTTAATAGCATTTTCAAAACACTGTGAATAAAACAACATATTAAATTACATATTAATTTAGAGTGCTTAGTTCATTTAGTACATTAACATTGTTTCAATGTGTACGAACATAAAATATTAAAATTTTTTTTTTTTTAAAGATTTATTTATTTTATTACATATCTCCCCTTCCCCCCGCTGCGGTGGCACGCCAAGAGTGGTCACTGCGCAGGC
>PVKH010002444.1:14290-27248 GCA_004027955.1 Chaetophractus vellerosus
GGGCGGTCTCTGCGTCCGTTCACGGCCGGCTTTCAGTTCGCGGGTGGCTGGCTGCGCTCCATCCGCGGGCGACCTGCCCTGCCCGTGGCGGCTCTTGCCATGTCCGTGGCAGCTTCTTGCCCTGCCCACAGCGGCTCCGGCCCGCCCATGGCGGCTTGCCATTCTCAAGGCGGTCTGCCCGCTAGGAGAGGTCCCCGGGCATCGAACCCGGGGCCTCCCATGTGGTATGCCGGCGCCCTATCCACTGGGCTATCGAGCCGGCCCCTTTAAATTGTTATAACATCCTACAATATCCAAAATGTATTCAAACACCTCAAATTGATGTTCATAGAAATTTGATTTTTGTCCCATCTGATACATGTGATCACATTAAATTTAAACATCTTTATAGGATAGAATGGAAAATAAAGGTAGATATGACAGGAAAAAAATTCCAACATGAAACTAGGTTATCAGAGAGCAGACAAACATTCTCCTGAAGATTTTTGAAATTGGAAAACCAGCTGAGTTGCATTTGTATGACTTCTAGATACTTAGCACATCTCACTATGATTTAGAAATATCTCAGTCATTAATCAAAATGGTGAACTTTGAACAAGATATAATCTAATGCTCTTATTTTCCAAATATGGAAGCTGATGACTAAGACGAAGCATGTTTATACATGGACATTTCTGTGTGCATGTATGTACATATGTTTGTGACTGATGTTTATAACATAAGTACCAAATTTACTAATTTTGGATGTAAAATGCAAGTGTTAATGTGTACTTATTTTGAGTAGCAGCATTATTTCTGACTGATATTTTCTACATTTCCCAAATTCCCACCACTACCTCCAAAAGAAAACAAATAAATAAGTAATATGGAGGTGTTTAATAATCCTCATGTTTGAAAAATTTCAAAAGATTTTAGTTTAACCATTCTTGAGAGTTCTGGAAAGGAATCATTATAAGCTATCATTCCTGTTATTTCATCAAAATAGGAGACACATTGATAGCATCTCCTAATATCAAGGATTTAGTTGTGAATTATTTCATTTTGCATTAGATTCCCCTTGAAGAGAAAGCTCCAAAAATCCAAGACTTCAATCAAAATACCACATGGAAAGCACAGTATGCTTAACCAGCAAAACAGACAAATTAGTATCATCTTCTACTTAAAAATCTGGTAAGTATGATCACATTTTAAGTAAAAAGGGCAAGATGTGCATCTTTTACTTATACATAATCCCATGTTGCCACTTATTGTGTGATCTTGGCATAAAATCTAAATATCACGTATTCACATTTGTACAGTAGATATAAGACCCATATCTATAGAGCACTTAGCACTTTCCTGTGGAAGCAATTCATAAAAACCCTTTAATTAACTTCTTGCCTATAACATGCATGTTTCCATTGCAGTGTGCCCATTATAAAGATGAAATAATTGAGTAACAGATTATTAAATTATACAAATTATATTATACTTATTATACTAGTGAACTAGAGAAGTAACTGTCTAATTCCTTTTCTGAGAACACTACTAAACTGTCCATTTCATCTTTTACTGACTAGTGCATCAAATTAATCATAAAATTTCTATAATATTATCTTTCAAATGTTAATTTACTTGCAGAGTGGATGTAGCTCAGTGGTTGAGCATGTGTTTTGCATGTATGATGTCCCGGGTTCAATTCCCGGACACTCCTAAAAAAAAAATATATATATATATTCATTTACTCTTTCAGCTGAGGAAAATTTCAGAAACAAATTCTGTTTTCTATAGATCTATATGTTATATTTCCCCTAAAATATTTGCAATAGACCAAATTTTTTAAAATTAGCAAAATATTAGCATGTATTTTCCAATGAGATTTTTTAAATTAATTTTTAATTAATTTTTTATATATCTATATACATTTTTAGGATACATTGATTACACAAATGTTACACAGAGATTCCAGGAGTACCCATATGCCAACCCCCCCACCCCTCCCACAACCCCCCACATGCACAGCTGAAGTCAATGCTTAAATCCATTTCATGTCTATCCAAAAATAATTTTTGTCATTTTAAAAGAAAAATAAAATACTGGACCGAAAGTCTTAAGAGGCACATCAAAACCAGTGAAGGCTCTTTAAGCAGTAAATGAATCCCCTCAAAGACACAACATATTTAATTCAGAAATAGAGTTTCCTTGTAGGGATTTTTGTGCACAGATGTCGAAGTAGGTTGAAATAAATGGTATGAATAGAACGCTGATCATTTTAGAATCCTTAGGGGGCTAAGATATCCCGGCACTGACTTTTTAGCCTCCCAATTATCATTCAGTTGCATATTCTAAACCAATAGCAGATACTTACACAGAGGGTAGAGAAACTAACCCTAGGAATACTTGTCTGTCCTATGCACAACCCGAGCTAAATTTCTTTAAAAAGATTTCAAGTTTTTAAATAGCAACGCATAAATTCCAGAAAAGAGGGAGGCATGGGCGATACTTAAAACAAGCCACTCTTAGAGAGCCACTGAAATAAATAAAAAGAATACAAAAGAAAAATATCAAAATTTAATTTGCACTCTAACGGGAGATAATGTCAACCTCATACCACATATCCTGAATAAAAACAGATAGAATATACTCTGACAAATGAACAGAACACCAGGTATCAAATCACAATTCCATTAATTAAGAATAAACTGCAGCAAGGAGAAGAATAGAAAATTCTTAAGAACTCTCTCAAGACCTTTTACCTTGGAGGGATTGTGTTTGGCAAAGATGTTGACAAAACTACATGATCTTAAGATTTTTGGTTTTTGAGGAGCCCAGTTTTCCACCACCTCTTCAGAATGGACAAGTCTGAAGGCAAAGCTTTGTAGGAAGATAGCTATGGATAATCATTCTGGCCTGATAAAAGTGGGCTCCAATAAACTAAATTTTTCCATGCTAATGGTTTCATGCAGGGGAAAAAGAGGTGCTAAAATTCAAATATACCCCCCCCCTTTGACAAATGTGCCACACCCAGATGATGGCCCATCCAAGGCCCATTTTGGTTTGTTCACACTCCAGATATTTCAGGAGATAAAAGGAAAGGCACAAAGAATCTAACTTCCTCCAGTGTGGCTTCCAATGTGGATTCTAAGGAAACAAAGGTAAAAATTAATAGAGTAATATGGGTCAAGAGCTAGCAGTCCTAAGAAAAGAAATTAAGAGAAAATATAATACAATTATAGGACTTAAATAAAATTGAAAACATTATATTTCACATTACGCATTAATGAACTCAGAAACGGAAGGGAAACTTGAAAATTCAAGAGTGATTTCATAGAAAGAACAAACATATTAATATATTGAGAAAATTGAAAGAATGTGAAAAGCATAAAATTCAATTCAATTATGGACAATCGGTGCATCTATTTGCAACAAAAATCTCTATTCAAAACCATAACAATTAATAATAATAGCAATAACAATAAAAGCTTTCTGATACAGATAAAAGACAAAGGTTAAATGCTCATTTTATATTTCAGGAAAATTTAATTTACTTCTGGATTATAGTGATTCACATAGAACATCTTTTTTCTTTCTCTTAGACTCTCAACTGTTTATTTTTTTATATGTGCAATACACACAAAAACTCATCTCTTACCTTATCATTAATTGCATTTCAATAGGGCCCGGCTAGATAGCTCAGTGGATAAAGAGCGCGCTGGGATACCACATGGGAGGCCCCGGGTTCGGTTCCCGGGGACCTCTCCTAGCGGGCAGACTGCCTTAAGAATGGCAAGCTGCCATGGGTGGGCCAGAGCCGCCGTGGGCAGGGCAAAAAGCTGCCACGGACAGGGCAAAAGCCGCCACGGGCAGGGCAGGTCGCCCGCGAATGGAGCGCAGCCAGCCACCCGCGAACTGAAGCAAGAGCCGGCCGTGAATAGAAGCAGAAGCCGCCCACAAGCGGGGAAAGCTGCGCCTGCGCAGTGACCAAGTCTCGGCGCGTCGCCGCAACGGGAGGGAAGGGGAGATATGTAATAAAATAAATAAATCTTTAAAAAAAAATTGCATTTCAATAATTATTATCTGTTTCAGTTATGTACAGTTATGCAACAATAATAGCTTAAAAGTATTCATCAAGTGAAGATATACAGTAGCATATCTATTTGACATACTGTGCTCAACATTAATCTGTATGTTTCTTAGTTTAGCATAAATTTGTGTACCAGATGCCTACTTGTAATTAACACGTTGGGATTTGGAAGCAGTAGATTTCACTGGTAACAAACTTTCCATCAAGAAGACATCTGTGATTTATACCTCCAACTCATTTTCAATATATTTACATAATCAGTTCAATTTGAGCTCAGATTATACATTCTTCCTACTTTTTTATAAGGAGTATCCCCTAAAGATAGACAAAAAGTAAATCAAGGTGAAGTTTAATTTTTCCTCCTTTTTTCTTAATCAAAACACTTATCATGAACATAGAATCAAATTCTCTGATTACATGCATTTATTTTAAAAGAAAAAATATGTGCTTTATTCTGATAAAAAGTATGTAAGAACATAACAAGGATATAATTTGCTCTAATTATTATCAACATGCTCAAATAACTTATATTGCATAGCTTTAAAACATTTATATATTTTAAGCATTTTAACAGTTATTTGGCCTTATACCAAACTTTTAAGCATGTTGAGATATTATTCCCATTTTACTACTAAGGAAATTGAGGTACAAAGAGGTTAGATGACTTAAACAGCATTACTTTTATGAACATCAGAGTTTTGTTTTCATGCTGTAGGTAAGGACAGTTTCTAGGTCTTTTAACCCCGTCCAGGCCTTTTTGCATTTTAACACATTGACTTTAAACAAAGATAATATAAAGTTTGGAAATATTTTTAAATTACATTACAAATATAAGTAATCATTTTATCAAAATTTTACAGTTAAGTCTGATGATTCCTGAGATTACTTATCCCCTAATGCATATTCAATTTAATGTCAGTTTTAGATACTACATATTAGAATAGTGAAATTGTGAAAGTTTCTAATATTAGGCAAGTTTTTATCATATAATTCATTAACTGTATAAATGCTACATATTAAAATCCTAGAGGACACCTTTGATATATTATGATAAAAATATGCATAGTTGGTCATCAAATATTATTGAACTTATACGTATATGATCAAATAAGTCTACCTTTAAGAAAAAAGAATATTGCTAATGCTTTTAGGTTGTGTTTCAAACCAAATAATCAACAACAAAGTGAACTATATTTTTTATGTATGAGAAATACATACATGAACATTGTTTTTGTCTTATTTTAGTCTGCTCTTTTTCTTAATAAAATTACACTAAAGTTATCTTTTTTCTTTAATTCTAAAGAAGTTTTAGATTACATAAAAGTTACATAAAAAAAGATAGTCGATTCCCACATTCCCCAACTCTTCTCCCACTTTCTCCCATTAATAACATATTTCATTAGTGTGGTACATTTGTTAAAATTGATGAATACATATTGAGGCATTGCTACTAACTGTGGACTATAGTTTACATTATAGTTTACAATCTGCCCCTCACAGTTTTATAGGTTTTGACAAAATGTATGATGGCCCGTATCCATCATTGCGATATCATGCAGAACTATTCCAATGTCCCAAAAATGCTCCATATTATACCTATTCTTCTCTTTCCCTCCCCTCTGAAGCTCTGGAGACTACTCTCTTTATATAAATGTTACAAGTTCTTCCATTACTAGAATAATAATAAGTCTACTTTGGTCCATAGATGCATTTCCCTCTTATGTGTGCTCATTTCTCAATCTTGGGAAATTGGGGATGGTGATGTCCATTCTGCTTCCAATTGAGTGAGGGTTTAGATCCCATGGGGCAGATGGATGGAACTATCTTCCTTGCATTAGTAGATACTCTCTGTTCTGGGGGGATGGGCGTTGTCCATCATCATTCTTTTGTTAGTTGTTCTGGAATAATCTGATGAACTGGAGGGTTGATGTTGGCTGCAACTCTGCGGAGATTCAGGGCTCAATCGCCACATTAACAGACTGAAGATTTAAGTCTCTGGAGCATTATAATTAACGAGTATAGTGGTAATTATAGGTTCAAATAAAAGGGGCAGAAGAGCCATGTGTTATAAATGACTCTAACTCTGATACACTGAGGAGATAGGTTATCATATATTCCAAGGTAAGGCCCACTGACGGAGTGCCGATTTCCTGAGGTTATCTGCCCTGCCTATAGTGGCTAGATGTGTCTAGCACCCTCAAGAGCACCCCTGCTTGAGGCTTTGTTTACTGCTGTAGTCAGTGAGATCCTCCTGAGATATGTGTAAGTATAACCTCTGGAATGACCTCCCGACGCACTTTGAAATCTCTTAGCCATAAAAACTCATTTGTATTTAGACACTGAGGGATTATTACCAAGTGTGAACTAGTGATGCATCTGGAAAAAGACCTTAAAATTATCACTTAAGTAGCAACCTTTTTAAAATGAGTATGACTAGTCAACAATTAAACTATTTTTAAAAGACTAGGATAAATTTTCAGAAAAAATAATATCATAATCCTTTATTAGGAAAGAAGTTTCCTGGCACTGGTATTCTTAATTTTGTACTATCGGGAAGTATGTAAACAGAGAAAAATGGGAGAGTTATCAGGAAGCAGAAAGAGTGTTTTAACAGTTAAAGGAATGAACTAGAGTGTTTTACTGATTATTTGCCTCTTTTCTGCAAAGCCAAGCCTAAATTCACCTCGATTTGAGAGAGATGGAAAAAAGAACAACGTTTTAATGGAAAATCCACTTCACTCCAATCAAATTTCAAGATTGTGCTGTCCTTCAAGGAGGAATCTAGGCTTTCAGGTGCCAGGTTTATGATGATAGGAGACTACCTGACTTAAAATGAATATCCACCTACCTTTTATTATTCTCCTACAGGGGCTGGATTTCTCTCTGGTAATAATGTTTACTAGCAATAAGAGCTTTTACTAGTACCAGGCAATGTTGAAAGTGCTTTTCATTTATTATTTTATTTAAGTTCAAGCAGTTATATATTTGAGGTAACAATTTCAATAAAGATAAGGGAAGAAAATAAAGGTTCTAAAATACTTGGAAATACATGTAATTCTTAAGTCAAGAGATAAAGGCTGTAAAAATTTCTGTAAGCTATAAATATACAATTATGTTAACTAAGAAATAACTTAATTTCTGGTATGGACCCCAACTATAATTTAAAATGTGAAAATTTACAACCTAGTGGTATATAATGTCCCACAGAAGTTGTGTCTATTATAAACCAGAATATGCAATTGGCTAAATTTATTAGTTAGAAAGGACATTTAACTTGTGTTTAGATACCATTCAGAAAGAATACTGATTGCCTTATTGTGCTTTCACCTTATCAAATTTTTCTTTAATATTACATATATTTGGTTATATCAATATCTGTTTTACAAAAATTTAAGTCAAGATTTCTTAAAATATTTTAACATTATTACATTCATAATATAGAATAACTATCTCAGTGTTGTAAATATATAACAAGTTTAATATTGAGAAATAAATTCATAATTTCAGCTGATTTTCTCAGAATTATAGTTATTCTAATAGCTACGATACAAAAAAATAAAATTTCATGTAAAGATAACTTAAAGCATTTTTAATCTTCAAATTTTTCTAGGAGCCATTTAGCTATTATCATTTACTCCTAATTTAGGTAACGAAAGATAGATTTTTCTGAATATATATTATACTGTTCTCATTCCATTGTACTTTTGAGACATCAGGTCAAAATACATGACCCTTGCTATTGAAAATAATTCAGGTAAATTTATTAAATCTATTTTTCAGTGTTAAAAATAATTTTCATATTGACTCATTCACATTTTAAATACCTGTATGCTTATCAATAGATCCTACCATCCAGCATAACATATGAATACTAGACCATAAGCTCCATAAATTAAGGACCATAGCTATGTCTTGAAATCATATACTCTCAGCCTTTGGTACAGTACCTACCTGACATGTAATACAAGCTTGAAATCTCCATTTATTGAATGAATGAATGAATGAATGAAGAGGTTAATCATTCAAGTTTTTTTTTTTGACAAATATGAATGTCGTTCAAATATCGTGAATTTTTTATTTGGATAATATTTTAAGGATTTATTATTGAAGTTGTTTTTATAATATTTTTCAGTGTTGTTTAATGCTAAGATTTTTCATCTTATTTTTATAATCAATGTCATGTTGCACACAATCTTTTAAAAACCTTTAAAAAGATTCATTAAAGACATAAAATTAAAATGTTTCAGGAAAAAGAGAAAATCATGAATATGTGGGTATATTTGTCATCTATATAATATATATTGAGAAAAATAAAGGTAGAACATCTTTCCATAAAAATAATGATAGAAGAGACAAAATTAGTTTTATTTTTCTGTCTATAGTTTCTATTAACCCTAAAACTAACATTTACTACTCAGTAAAAAAAAAAAAAAAATCCACAGTCTTGTAATTCATCCTAAAACCAACCCCAATATTAACAATAAAAATGTTTTAAAAAGTAGTATGGGAACCACTATGTATCAGGCACTGGATTGCTTACCTACCTTGGACTTTTTATTATTAGCTTCGCATTAAAAGATTAGCTAAAAGAAGGATCTTGACCTCAGTTAATAGAAATATTGTAAGTGCTTTGCTTGCTTCATGCATAATTTATAATCCATTTGAACCAAATGAGCTGCAGAGCAACATTACAATTAACATTCAGCTGTTCTATGGATTGGGTTTAACTCCCTTTAGGAATACTGTTTGTAATGAGTAGCAAGACATGATTTTCTTTGGTACCATCATGCCAAAACAAATTCTAATGTTTAGAGCCTTAAATAAAGATAAACTTATGACTTCCTCATAATGGCGTAGTAGGTGAATAAAGTAAATCAGGGCATCTGAGAGAAAAGTTTAATTTAAAAAAACAACAACAGTAGGAATATAATTGGTAGAAAACAAGATGAAACACTGTAAGCATTTGTGTCTGCACACCAAAAAATCAGCAATTAGCCTGTTGGTCCTAATAATTATCCCATCCTTTGCTTCATGCCAATTTGTTTTACCAAACTAAGGAAAGGTTTCTCTGCACCTGGGTCAATTATCTTTCTCTGTTATTTCAAATATTGAAATATTGTCTCCAATCTTTCAGCAGAAAGAAAGAAAGATTACTTTTTAAATACATACATTTTTGGATGAACCAACACTTTAAATTATTTGACTGTTACAGATATTACACAGCTCGGGACACAAAGAAAAAAAGGGTTAGGAAAAATTGATATTGTATCTTAGCAACACTAATTGAAACAAAATTTCCACAACAATGAATGTATAAGAGCTAACAAACAAAAAAATAAGGTCTTCTTTGACCTGCATTCGTTCAATGAATCTTAGGTCAACTGCATTTCTCAGCTAATGGTAAAAACAATTATCAAAATTTCAGCTGGATTCAAGGCATTTTAACAAAGCTGAACAGTCTACCAGCCGGGATTAGTTTTACTATTCAGTATGCAGATTAAGTTTGAGGTCTTACAATTAGAAACTCATGATTCTAATTGTTTAGAATTGTTTAGACTGAAACTCATGATTCAGTCCACTAAATCATGATCAGGAAGGATAACCAAAGACTGTAAACCTGCCCACCTTCACCTCTCAGGTGAAGCTTAGTTACTATCAAACAAAGTGGCCAAGTTCAGGAAATACACTTTTCATTTTCCTGGAAAAGGGCTATACTATTAACTTAATTATGGGGAAGTTGTCAGGAATAGTTAATAACATATTTGAAAAACAGTTTAATATGCATATGATGGATCAAGTCATATATAACTGCTCTGTGGTTGCTAAGTAGAAAGGAACTTCGTCCATATTCAGGCATCAGCCAGTATGATTAAAGTTGCAATATAATCACAGTTGCAAGTTCAATTTGAGGTCTGTTTTATTTTAATTTTTTTAAACCATGCTTGAAAGGCTTCTCCTCATGATTTGATGATCATTACCTTATTTCTCTTGTCACTGTTCTAAGTTATCAAAGAATCTTTTTTGTAATATTTGCTCTCACATGTTAAAGGGTGGGCTTTTCTAAGTGGCCATCCTAATGGATTGTAAGTATATCTTTAAAAATAAGCCAATGCCTTCCAAGATTTCCAGCTTATATTTGGCAGTAAAGATTTCTGGAGGACAAATGTAAATGAAAAGTCTCATTATTAACTAAAGAGTAGTGCCAGTGATACCCATCTTCCTGTGTCTCCTCAGTAAATCTGCTTAGCAATGCTCTTTTTACTCTTTTCGAGACCACAACCTTAATTCCAAAAATAGAATAATTTTTTTCTTTTTTAAGTCACTGAAATCTACTAATTGATGTCTCCCATATTAATTAAGTTATGGTTTTCACGATGCATTTGTATAGTATTTGTAGTCCATAGTTCTAATACACTTTTATCACATTTTATCCTTCCTGGCATTCTATGTGTCAAAAAAAAAACCTTTCTAGAATGAAATGACACTCAAAGATCACTTACCCCAAGATTTCTAACTCTTTTGAAGATCATAGTAAACTAAAGGACCTGATAACAACATCTATGGTCCCTTTCCCCAGAAAAAAAAACTGCATATAAATAAATACATGCATACTTATCCTTTCAGAGGATTCCAGGAAACTTGAATTTATGTGTGAAGAAGGTCTGATCTAGTCTAATTACTCATGCCCAGCAAGGTAAATTAATCTTAAAATTTGCTTAGCTTGTTAGTGGCAGTAAATATTATAAGAAAGCATTTAAGAAAACAGTTTTTAGATGTTAAAAGGAAAAGGGAAGTTATCATTGGGAATATATTATTTATTCTTCACCTTGAAGGATGGGGTATTGATGCTTCCTCAACACTGATTATAAAACCACATAAAGGTAGGATATATGAATAGAGTGAGACTTTAAGGCTCTGACATCTTTCAGATTCAAGTTACAAAAAAAATATCCTCTGATTGCTTTGTTGACAAATTCATCACAAAGGTTGTAAACTAATAACTCTCAATCCTGGAAGTACATTTGAATCATCTAAGGAGTTTTTTTTTAAAAAAGGAATATTTTTCTAGGGCCCCAATCCCTCTCAGGTCTGGATTTAACTGGTTCATTGTAGGATTTTGGCATCATTATGTTTTTAAAGTTCCCTAGGAAATTCTAACATGCAGAATTGAGAACCACTACTCTAGAAGAACCAATAAGTGGCCACGGTGGGCTTAATTTTGATGAAGAACTAATATGCTTTTATGAAAGTGATTCCATGGTGGAGAAAAAAAGAAAACATTTCCATGCTAGAATTCAAATAAGCAGAGAGAGGTGTCTTCAAATAAATTTTGTCAAATTAGGCAAAAACTATTTTAAACCCTGAATAAGAAAATGGAAATCATAACAGAAAATGAAAATGAATTTAGACTTAAAATATCATAACTATACAAATAATCAGAATATGATTAAAAAAAGGATAATGCAAAATAATATAAAATAAACTCTTTAATAAATGCAGGCTTAAGCAGTATACACAAATTCTGGAGGAAAGACACAAAATAGTATGTGAATACACAAAAGTTTAGTCAGCCTTACATAAAATCCACATATCACATTATTTTTAAATTACAACTAATTTGACCAATTTTTAAATTTCAGGTTATATAGTATCTGATCTCTAGTAAACAAGAAGGCCACAAAATTTGTCTTCATAAAGCATGACTTTGGCCCAACCATGTGATTAATGGTCACATGATCTCAAATTTTCTGCCACCTCAAATCATTTTTGCAAAGAAGTTTGTTGAAAAATCTAGAACAAATAGGCTATTTCTCAAATTCAATGATGACATTTACTAAAACAGGACAAAAAGAAGTGGCATGCACAAACACCCACACAATTATAAATACACACACAAACAAGAGGGTATAATATATGGAGCTTTTTAAAACACTTTAGGTCTGAACTGTTTTCACGCCCCAAAATCCCATTTATGAAATTAGTCCAAACTTAATAGATACTCAGTTTACACTGTTGATTGTTCTAATCTAACAAATACAAAAGAATACATGTGGTTCTTAAACTATTCAGGTGAGTACCTTTCGGAGAAGAACATAATAAAGTATTAAATAACAGACTCTAGATTTTGAAGAAATGTATAAGTACTACAGTCAATCCTTCCTTTATATTCATTCTAAAACATACAAATAATTCAATATCTGTGCAGTGAGCAGTCCATTGGTGTTTTTTTTTAACATTTATCATTGAAAATCCTTGTATTCCTTTAAAATGCTAACACTCTTTTTGAACTATGTGCCCAGTGCCTACAACCATGACTCACACACCCACTGTGGTCTGACCAGTGTACAGTGACACAACATTTAAAGGCTGGTGTATCAGGGAAGTATAGAGAGTAGTGTTCTTTGGGACGCAGAGTATAATAAAAAAGAGCCTTTGTTTCTGGGAAGGTTTGAACAGCTTAGTCAATTAAATGGCTAAATCCAAGTTACTTCATCGTACCATCACTATAACTAAGCCATGTGTAACAAAAGCAGGTTTGTTTCTAAGTCTTTTTGCAAACTAGTGCAACATTCAAATTGATTATATTTTCAAAGGTAATAAAACCTTAATATCCTTCACCCAAAACACTGAATGAACCCAAGAGGATCAATTCAAATTTGGTTATTTTTTAAGTTAAGATTTCTAATAGCACCTAATGAGATTTGGAAGGAAATGTTTAGTTAGAAAAAGTGCCCAGAAAAAGATATAGTTCTTTTGTGTATTTCATTACAAATATTGTGTATTTCTCAACAAATATTTTGAGAGTCTAAAATGCTAGGTACTGTTGTAGGTGCTTAAGATACGGCAGTAATGAAAAAAGACAAATATGCCTTATCTTCTGGCATTGACAATTTA
>PVKH010002445.1:0-27146 GCA_004027955.1 Chaetophractus vellerosus
GTAATTATGTGCAGTTCTGATATAAACATTTCCACATCAGTGAAAGACAATTAAGTACACTGATAAATGTATCAGCACTTTTCACACAACTTGTGTTTGTTTATATGTCTGTTTCCCCAACTAGATTGTGAGAACTGCTCAAGGGAGATGTTATAACTTATTCTACGCCCTGAAGCTGGTACAGAGATGCTCAATAAATATTTGTGAAATGAAATAAGAAACAGTCTCTACCCTCAAAGAGCTTGTAATCTAGAAACCTATAACACTAAATAACTGAACTTTCTCTAATCTTAGTTGCATTGTTTAATATAATTTATCCATATATAAAGAACATTAACCCTTGCCATTCCATAAGCCATAGTATAAAAATTAGGAGCTCTAAATTTTTACGGAAAAAAAAAAAAAAGGATGCCAATACTTCTTACTATGCTTTTAGAATTTTTTTTACAATTTACTCTTGAACCATGTTAAAAGTTGATTCCTTTTATATTTACAAGATTAATACTCAGGGCCAGCTGTAGTCTAATTGGTAGGGCGCCCGTTTACCACATAGGAGGCCCTGGGTTCGGTTCCCGGGGCCTCCTCGAGCAGGCAGACCGCCTTGAGAAGGCAAGCCGCCGCGGGCAGGGCAAGCCGCCGTGAGCAGGCAGGCTGCCGCACGGTGAGCTGACTCGGCAGGTTGCCACAGCGGGGAAAGACAAGCAGACACAGAAGAACGCAAAAATGAACACAGCAAGAACAAGCAGAAAGGGGGGAATATGTAATAAATAAAAAATAAATCTTAAAAAAAAAGATTAATACTCAACATAAATAAAAATTAATTGAAAATGGGTCCCAGACCTAAATGCAAAAGTTCAACACCATAAAATTTCTAGAAGAAAATCTAGAAGGAAATCTTCAAGTCTTTAGGGTAGGCAAAGATTTCTTACTCAAGGTAAAACAGCACAAACCATATAAGAAATAATTAATAACCTGGAATTCATCAAAATAAAAAATTTCTGCTCTTTAAAAAACACTATCAAGAACATGAAAAGGTAAGCAAGCTATGAACTGGGAGAAAATACTCACAATAAATATATCTGAGAAAATACTTGTATCCAGAATATATAAAGAATTCTTATAATTCAATAACAAGACAACCCAATTTTAAAATGAGCAAAAGATTTGAATAGATACTTCACAAAAGAAATATGGATGGTAAATAAGCACATGAAAAGATGCAAATTCAAACCACAACAGGACACCACTATACAACCATGGGAATGGCTAAAATTAAAAATACTGATAATATCAAAATTGGTGAGATGCAGAACAACTGAAAATTTCATATATTGTTGATGGGAATGCAAAACAGTACAACTCTAAGAACTGTTTGGCAATTTCTCATAAATTTAAACATATGCTTACCATATGACCCTGCAGTTCCACTCCTAGGTATTAACCCAAGAGATCTGAAAATGTATTTCCACACAAAGACACCAAAAACTGGAAACCCAAAAGTCCATCAATAGATAAATGACTAAATGAATTGTAGTATAGGCATTCTATGGAATATTACTGAGCAATAAAAAGGAATGAACCACTGATACATACAACACAGATGAATCTCAGAAATGTTACGCTGCTTGAAAGAAGCCAGACACAAAGAAGGACATATTGTGTGATGCTATTTGCATTAAATTCTACTACAGATAAAGCAAACTTGAAAGACAGAACATTAGTGGTCACTTGAAGCTGGTGGCGAAAGGGGAGACTAACAAGTACAAGGGCTCAAGGGACTCTTATGGGTGGTGAAAACATTCTATATTTTGATTGTGGTGTGGTTATGCAAGGTGTATAGATTTGTCAAAATGTTCAAAGTGTATACTTCAAATGCATATATTTTATTATACATAGATTACACCTTAATACATTTTATTTTAAAAGAAAATATAATTGAGAGGTTCATAAAATGTTCGTTCAGCACTGACTGTCAAGCAGTAAATCACATGTTTGTGATACTCCCATCTGCATTCACCCCCCACCCCAAACACCCACACATACACAGTATTCATAGTAAAGGTATTTGGTCTTCCAAAAAATTTTGTTTAACAGTACAAAGTTTAGATACATATTATTAGTTCTCCCTTATAAAAGTCATCCTGCTTCAACATTCTTTAAAACTGATTTTAAATTATTTTCACCAAGATTTGTATACAAGGATTTTCATTGCATTGTTGTTTGCAAAATCCAAGAACTGGAACAATGAAAAATCCACCATAGTAGGCTATTAAATTACTCTCCATCCATACAATGTAATGCCAAACATTCTATATACGCCACCTACAATCTATATTTCTCACAGCAGCCAGAGTAATTTTATAAAATCTAAAGCAGATATCACTGTCTTGATAATACAATCAAATAAACAATCTTCTAATATCTCTCATCACACTTAAAATGAAACCCAAACTCTTTAATTTGGTCCTTATGTGGCCTAGCCCCTGCTCACCTACCCCTTCACCCTTCACTCTGTTCCAGCCATACTGGCCTTCTTGGGTTCCTGGGGCCTCTTTCCACTGATCTTCACTCGGTTGCTTCCTTTTTGTCACTCAGGTCTCCATTTAAAAGTCACTTCCTCAGAGACATTCCCTAAGCACATAGTTCAAAAGAACAGCCTAACAGCCATTTTCTTACACATCACCTTTACTTGATTCTCTCATTCATTTTCTTTCTTTTTAAATGTCTATCTCCCCATTTGAATGTGAGCCCAGTAAAAGGAGGGACCGTGCATGTTTTGTTTACTGCTGTATTCCCAGGCTCAAACACATCTTTCAATTGAATGATCCCCAGGATTTGTTGCTAAAAAAAAGGGGGGGGGGGCATATAACATTGTTTTTCATGTGCTACAACTTGGATAATCAATTGTAAAATAAAATATATGCACACATTCACATATATGCTTGTATTCACACAGAAACTGGGGTCAGCAGTTGTATCCAAGGAGAGGAACTAGGTGGCTAAAGGGCATGGGCAGAGGGACTAACAGTCTACACTTCTATGCCTTTTGAATTTGTGCCATATGCATGTAGTTATTTGTTTTATAAAAGTAATCTGAAATATATAAGCCATTACACATAAAACATAAGTGATACTTATCATAATTAGAAAATGAACTGAGATCATGTACTTATAGTTTTACTGCTCTCCAGCTTTATTACACTTCTGAATAGTGTCCGAAAGTGACACTTAAACTCTCCTGTCACTATACTTGTTAGGTATACTTATTCATCATCATAAAAATGACATTTTGATTTATTAGCCAAAGTATGTCATGTTTACATCATTAAAATGCCATCAAAACAAATCTACCTACCTTCTATCCTTCTTTCTGATGAACACACACAGCTCTTATTCTACATATAAACCATAGTGGCTAGCCAGCATAGTCAGGAAAAACAAGAAGGTAACACTATTCTAAAAGCAACTGGCTCAAGGAACAAGACAAAAAATTGCAGAAGTATCACTAAAATGATTGAAAAAAATTACTCAAACCATTTTGAATTTAACGACATTTTATTTCATGAGCAAGATTCAGTAATATGGACCTAGAACAAAATAAATAATAAATCAGAACAAACAACCTAAGCTAAAAATTTACTTTTGAACTAAATTGGGGTTTTTTTCCAAACTTAAAAAGTAAACTAGTAGAAAATAAACATTTAAGATGTATTTTCAAAACATCCTACAAATTAAACCTGAATTAAATTTACATTTCACTTATGTCCCTGCCCTTTAAATAGTAAATATTCAATGAAGGACACTGACTAGTTATGGAAAATTCAGATTCACTGTGAATTATTCTAAATAGTGACACATGCACAATTACAAGGTAGTGATTCATACATTTCAAAATATTACACCCCAAAACACACTTCCACCCAAAAAGCTGCATAATATAAAGAAAAAAAGTAAAAAGTAAGGCTTCAAAATTATCTAATTATAGAACTGGCATTAAACTGTCTGACTGAGGTCCAGTTAGAGTCAAAACACACCCAATACACACACACAAATAAATCAGTTCATAATCACAATAAACATAAATTCAAAATAATGTAAACATATTACTCAAATAACCAGAAATTCAAAAAGCAATCTTAAGAAATGCTTACTATGCTAATGTGAATAATATTGAAAATCTACATCTTCCAAAAACACTTGTTAAAAACAGATTAGTGAGAATTTAAGAGTTTTATCTTACATTGAAAATGAGATAAATCAAAATAACTTTGAATAAGAATTACTTACCCTGAGATTAAAAAAATAAATAAAAGAGTCCTTAGAAGCAACAATCTATGGTTAAATGTCAAAGCACATACATAAACCACTGGATTGTATTTATTAACAATCTAATTATTCTGCCTTCCTTTTTTTTTTTTTTTTTTGCTTTAGGATAACAAGTGAAGTGCAGAATCAATTTTCAATGCACATATAACATTATTAATACTTAATTGTGCCTTTGGCATTTATCACAAGCAAAGTAAGTTAGTTTGAGTATTCTTTAAAAGAAAAGTCCCTTTTGCTAAACTCTTTTTTGCTTTGCCATAAATAGACAACTTGGTGTTGTAAAGAGAGATTTTACCTTTTTAATCACCACATAATAGAAAGCCATTATTTTATCAATAGATAAATGACAATTAGTAGTTTTCTTGAAATAGTTAAATATTGAATGCTGAATTTGAAGTTTTAATTATTGTCCAGCAATTCCCATCCTCTTTCATATCAAAACACCTCTTTTGCAGTCTACAGCTAAAATAAAGCAATTGTTGAACACATTAGGAAATTACTCTAAACTTCATATCTTAAACTATTCACTTAGAAATAAAACTGTCAATACAAATCTCATTGTAATTATTTCATTCTGTTTACTTGCCACATAGAGTGTCATATATTTTCTGTATTTAGGAAATTACTCTAAACTTCATATCTTAAACTACTCACTTAGAAATAAAACTGTCAATACAAATCTCATTGTAATTATTTCATTCTGTTTACTTGCCACATAGCAGAGTGTCATATATTTTCTGTATTTTGAAAAACTCACTATCTTACTTAGAAACAGCTTTGAAAATTGGTTCATGGCCTATTTGTAATTGATACTACAGCTTAAATAGCTTCCCAGCAAAGTTACACTACTTCAAAATACTCTGGGATCAACCATTAAAATGTTTTTGTTACAGTTAAAACACTAATGAACACCAAATGTTAGACTTTGTTTTAACGATCTAATATATCAAGGATTTTCATAAAAGAAAAGGCTGGATCAGCTGTCCATTATATAACTAAAGGCAGATTAGTCAGCACTGATATATACTTGAAAGATTTAATAACTAATGTAGAATCAAGAATTGAAATTAAAATATTAAGAAGTTAAACTCAAAAAGCCTGCTCAATTAGTCATGTTTTTTCCCATGAAAATAGCAAACTCCTGGTTCCTGGTTCCTAAGCTCCCTTTGAAAGGCTCCTTCCTTTCATTTCTTGCACAAGCCATTTCACCTTGAGTTTCCCATTCTACAAAAGAGGATGATACTACTTTGCTTTCTTATATCACAATTATCAAAAGGAAGCAAAAAGGCAGGAGAGGGAATCTCAACACCTCAGCTCCATTAAAGCCTGATAAGAACCACTGATGTGACCAATAAACCCTCAGCATGGCAAAAGGTAGCACTTTTAAGAGACCCTGCAATTCCATGGGCATCTTTTCTAACCCCATCACACCTCAAGTGGAGTGTAATATACCAATGTCAGTGGTAACCATGACAGTGACACCATTTATCGGATTTTGCTGCTGACGCTTTTGTTGCAGCCTCTTCTGCAGAACGGCACCTGCTTCAGGCCTCCCTCACATATAACCATCTTGGTTGCTGCAACTATCACTATTAATCTCACTTTTCTTTTCCAGTATCTTTTCATTTTTTCCCTTCTTGTCTTTTGATTGCTATTGAGATTCAAAACATTTTGGTCTTCATATTACTCCTCAAAAGGTGGTTTATTTTTTTCCTTCTTCACCATGAGAGAAGATCCCTCCCTGCCTTATTTCCAGGTTTCACTCTACTCTTAATTAGGAAACAGAACAATAAAATAACCAAGGCTTTACAAGACATACCACATTAAGAATTAGCTATAGTCTAATCTATAAAGAAATGGTTTATCAAGCAATAGTGTAAATAAGATTTATGTTTTAAAAGAAGCTATACCTTTTTTTTGTTGTTGTTGTTACATATCCCCCCCCCTTTCTGCTTGTTCTTTGCTGTGTTCAATTTTTTTTTGCGTTCTGTGTTTGCTTGTCTTCCCCCGTTGCGGCTACCTGCCGAGTCAGCTCACCACGCGGCGGCCTTGCCTGCTCGGGGGCAGCTTGCCCTGCTCGCGGATGGCTTTGCCCTGCTCATGGGCGACTTGCCCTGCCCGTGGCAGCTTTGCCCCGCCCACGGCGTCTTGCCTTCTCAAGGCGGTCTGCCCACTCGAAGAGGCCTCAGGAACCGAACCCGGGGCCTCCCATATGGTAAACCAGCACCCTATCCACTGGGCTACAGCCGGCCCCAGAAGCTATACCTTTTGAAAGAAATGTTTTAAAATAATCTCAAGTATTTCAGGAGTACCTATGTATTTGCAACTGAACTAGTTACAAGTCACTATTATTTATTCTTTAAAGAATTTACAATCAGAATCTCCACTTAAGAATATTTTGTTAGTCTAATTTTAGATGCAGTATTTATAGTGACAAATTTGCATTGCTTTAAAAACTACTCCATAATATTTTTAATACTTATGGATTCACACAGCTTCCACCCAATTAGTTAGAATTAAGTTTTACCATTTTTATCATTACCTATCAAGCAATTTAAAGTCCTCTGTAAATAATGCATCCGTAAACGCAAGGTGCTGTGGCATATAAATTCAAGCAAGAGTCAATGCACATTAAATTTCCAACAATTTCTAAGTCTCAATCCCTAAAAACCATTTATTAACTATGTATGAATAAAAGTGAAATAATTTTTGATGGGTCATTATTCTGAAACCTCATCAAAACAAAAGATTATTATACTGTTAAGAATATATAGCATTATTTCCAAATCAGACAACCAACTGGTATTAAGGAGGAAAAAAGTTCTGGGAGTTCAAACAGATGTTGAGTTAAAACAAAGCTAAATGTGTTTCTATTACTGCAGGACTTCTTAGCACCATTAATATAACATAACACTATGACTCTCCAAAGCATGTGTGCTTACACATGTATTGTGTCTGCTAGGAGGGGCAGTAGTATGTAATTTTTCCTCAATTTATGATTACAAAATATATTCTAGCAGAGCATCTCACAAGGCTAGGGTCCCATAGAACATACTTTGGAAACTACAATTATATATGGAGAGAGAGAAAACTATCACTTTTGGTTGCTCTTTTATATCTTTAACATAAAGCAATTTCCCAGAAGATACTATGTTTGTAAGAATACTAGTTATGTGGGGAAACAGGGAAGACATAAGGGTTTTTAAAAAATAATATGTAGTTCTTAGTCTCCCTCTAAAACAGCAACACCTGAAAGGACAAATAGTGTTCTGTTTATCCCTTCTGCTCCAGCTATATTTGAATACAACAGATGATACCTTCCCCGCCCTCCCCCCCAGTTTTGTTTTGTTGACAAATTTCATTTATTAGGTGCCTCTGTGAATTTATACATTTTGGGTTTTTATTAGGCTACCTGGAGACTTTAACCAAAGTACTAAGAAATATCCCAAAAGGTTTTTTAAAGGCCTGCATAAAGCTGTAAATAAAATGTGAATCTGAATGACTTTATTTGTGAAATATCCAACTCAAACTTAAACCAGAATTTGAATCCCCAGACCTCTTTCCTGGACAATAGAGTTGGGAAGGGAACAAAAACTACTCCAATTCATCAGGTACCAAAGATAATTAGCAGACAAAGGATATTACAAAATTCCTTAGGCACCTAGCCAAGATGACAGAAATAATAACTAGATGTCTAAAAATCTAATCCCTCTGATTCTCAACTCCCATTTCCTGCCTGATACTTCAAAGATGTTTCAAGCAGAAAAAACACCTTACCAATATCAATAGAAAGTTAAAGCACCCCAACAGTCATACATACACACATTCTTACACTTTGATATATGCCAACTTTTACCATATCAATATTTTATCAATGTAATATACAGGTATCAAATATACTTAAATATACTAAAGAAAACAGTGTGCTCATTAAATAACTAGACTTAGTCGATAAACTTAAAAGAAACTATTACTGTTTTCTGTAATCAAATAATTTGATCACTCAATTTTAAGAACACAGTTTGCCTACTTCCTCTTGAGGCAGATTTATGGTTGTTGCTCTTATATCCTCAGACTTCTGTTGTGGGAAGGCAGACCCTTTTCAACCTGTATCTTAGCATTATGATATAGGTATTTTCTAACTTGGCCAGTGTTATCTACCTATTTTATAATCTCTAGATTAGATTATTCAAGTATATACCATGCAAACAAAACTTCAATCAATACAAATAAATAGTCAAATGATATTTAAAAGAAAACTTTTATATCAAAATAAGTGTTAAGTCTACAATCCTTTCAAGAGCAGACAACAACTACTAAAATGATCCTCTCCCTTGACACTGTCTTGGCAGCTGAAATCAGCAGCATATTCCTAAGCTTAAATATTTAGGAAATAAGATAGTAATTCTTAGGAAAGTTCTTTCAAACTTCTAGACTTTTCCATTCCTCGCTAAACTACTCTGTTGGACAAATTCGGTGTATCTATCTTTAAATTGATTTTTTAATGAAGCAACAAAGGTACACATAACCAGAAACATACAATGATACATATGAAAGGTAAGAAAAAATAGAAAAAGTCCAGGAAAATAAATTCATCACATGGTTTCCCAATAAAACATGACATTTTCCATGCAGATAACCTATTTATTTATTTGAATTGTCACTAAGCTCTAATTCTTTCACAATTAGGTTAAAAAGTCCACCGGGACAATTAAAGGATAGTTAATTTTGATTTCTAAAATTAAAACATATCAAATCTTCAGAAATATTTTTCCATGACAAATACTCAAATTTTTACAGGAAATTTGAAATTAGAACTGATTTTTTTCATGAAATAGTCTTATAACTTCAACTGATTTGATTCACATTTTTGTCAAACTCCATATTGCAAAGAGAAAAAAGTAATTTGCCTGTTTTTGATAAACATTTAATCATATAATCAGTGAAATCTATTTAAAGGTTTAAAATATCAAGGATGAAGAATTAATTTAAGTCTTACACAATACTAAGTAAGCTTTCCTATATAGACAAATGTGCTTAAGAAATGAACATAATACACATATGCACATGTCAGAGCACTTGCTTCATCTTCTAGATAACATGTTATTATGCATTAAGTAATTCTAAAAGTTTAAATTATATGTTATAACATTCAATTTCCATACCAGAGTGGTACCATTATGTAGCATTAGATATGCTACCTTATAGTATTACTGTTCCCAGAGCACTGCTCGACAACAAATGTGTGGTAGGCTTTGTCCACAGATTCACCTATAATTCCATCTTTTAAGAAGTTTCAAGATTGTTTATTATGCTGCCACTAAAAATATATAAGGTATCTATGTGTACTTAGAGGTCCAAAATTCATTGCTACAATAAAAAGTAAAACTGTAAAATATTTCTGAAAATACATGCAAGAAAACGTTAACAGTGGTTTCTCTGAGGAACCAGAATGAGAAGGTTGGTAGGAAGGAACTTTTTATTTTCACTTCAAAATCATCCTTTTTTTTTTTAAATGATAAGTATAATAAATATCTTTCTCATTAAAAAAATTATAAACTCTAAATAATCACAAGGTTAATATGCCAATTTGGGAAATGAAATCAATATATGCTATATTATTGCAGGACTTTCCACTGAATGACATCAGATATCTTGCCAGTAAGGAAAGTTAGCATCTTAAGTATAAAAATGCACAGTATAGAGGAACTAGGAGGTAATGCTTATCCTATTAATAAGTGGTGCTGCCTTATAATACTACCTATACACTAGCTACTACACTAGAAGTAGTATTGTTTAATTTGTTTTTAATCGCTCCCTAAAAAAAGCCTTTTTAGACATTTTTCCCAACTGTACTCCCCATGAAATTTTAATACCACATATATACTATTCTTTTTATTGTTATAATAGTCACTCTCTACATAGACTGATTTGTAATTTCTTGTTTCTTTATCTTAAGGGCAAAAAAAAAGATGTACTCATCTCCAATCAAACCCTTCTAAATTTTAATTGAGGGTACTACAAATTACATGTAATAAAAGGGTCCAGAGAACAACTACAAAATGTTTGGATAAATAATTCTCAATTACTCATCAATGGTTCTATTCTAAAATCCAGCCTATCTAAAACATGCAAGAGTTACTTCAAGAAGAAAATGGAGAACAGGTCAAATATTACAACTTTTTGCTGTTTTAGCTTAGAAAAGCAGGCTAAAAGGAGGAGCATAAATGAAGCTTCTATTAGCTTTTATGTTTTCCAATGAAATATTCTATCTGTAACTTTTCATAGGAAGTTAAAAAGTAGAGGCACAGGAATATATTCCAAAGCTCCAAAGAAGGGATTTTCTTAAGAAAATATTACCAAATACTAGAACATCTACAAGTGTACCTACTGAATATATCCAGGAGTATTGAGAAAAACAAAAAAGTTGATATTTTGGGAAATGTAAAACGTACTCAGCCAGCAAAGGGAAGGAGAGAGGAAGGAAAGGGCACCTTCTTGGCACATACATGCTAAGGTGCAACAAAGTAATTATAAGAGGAGCTGGAAAGAATGGGGTGCATATTCTCCTGTACCCAACTTTCAAAACTATGTTTCTAATAGATATAGACCACTACCTCTAGGCTTATCTCCCCTAAGGAGTCAAAGGTTCTCTGAACTAGTGGAAAGATACTAGATTAGAGCATGTCACTTCCTGCCCTCACCCTAAAAGTGAATCAGGCTTACCCAAGGAGACAATGTGTTAGCACAAAGGCTTGTACTTCATAAACACCCAAAAAATGTTACCTTTTTAAGAAAAAAGACTGACACTATTGATATATGACAATAATTTGGACCCATACAGCTCTTCATCAACACTATACTAAGTAGGAACACTGCTACTGAGCTACACAGCCCACAGCCACACAGCTCTACCAGTTTTCATGACCAACTCATTACACAGATGCTTTGTCCCCAGTGCAGTGGTTAACACTAATATTTGGAATAAAAGCACAATCAGGACACAGATGGCCATCTAGAACGGCATGAGTACCAAAGGTAGCACAGATCTGAACTAAACTGTCAGTAGTCATGGACATGTTACTCAACCTTTTGAGTTTCATTTTCCTTATCTCTAAAATGGGTTAATACTGCCTATCTGATGAAGCTATTAGAATAATAAGGAATAATTCTTGTGATGTGCCTAGCATAGTGTCTAACACATTGTAAGCAGCCAATTAACAGTTCTAAGAGAGCAATCATGATAATAGGCACTTTTCTTCTTTTACAATGAGATGGCAAAGAAGAAATGGGCTTATACTGTCCTAGCTAGTTGTTTTTTTAAAAAAAAGTAGAAAACACACACCTTAATATTACTTAAAGTGCAGTTCTTTCTGAGAGCTGCCTGAAATTTCTATGATATCCCATTTCTATCCTTCCACAAAGTGAATTTGAATGATGAAAGAATAAATAAATAAACAAATCACTGAAATTACTTTATCCATTACTGATTAATTCCCCAAACTACTGAACTATAACTATCTCATTGATATAATATGGTTGCTACACATAACTAGGCAACTTGTGTCATGCAGATTCTACATCCATCACCCCTCATGTCCCTTCCTGACCTCACTCTAGACCAATCACAAATAACCACGCTTGGGAAGTGCTGAATCTGCTAAGAGGAAAGGGACCAATCCTGAAGGCGCTGCAGGACTTAGCCAATACATACCAGCTGGAGCCAGAAGTGCATAAGCAGGTTTGGATCCTGACGATCCTGGATTAAAGGAAATGGAATATAAAGTTGGATAGGAGAGCTTATCTATCTGGAAACAGCTGCCCACCATACAGGATTTAACACCCTGACGGGGACCTGGGAAATGATACTACCAAGCTGCTATGATGGCTCCTAAAACTTTGGAAAAAGTGAAGGCCCAGATTAAGTGAAGAATTCCCAGAACTGCTGTGGCAAAGAGTAAAAGGAATGGAAGGTAATGAGAAGTGGGCATGCTGGAGGTAAGGCTGGAAAAAATGCCAGCTATGTTCCTTGAGAGGGCCTAGAAGACATTACATTTTCTTCCCAAAGCAACAAGGAATGCACTGGAGAGAAGGGCTAAAAAGTTCAGTAGTGGCTGTCCTCATATGCCAGCTGACGATAAGAGATACTGCTAAGAGAGTCGGGTCCCCTGAGATGACAGGATCTCAAAATAAAAAGAGAGGTAGCAGTACTTATCTGTCAGAAGCAAGGTGAGTTATCAAAATGAGCACCAAGGTCAGAGTGCAGCCAGAGAGGCATGACAAATAGAGACCTATGGAGATTAGAAAATACGGTGTTTACCTAGAGGAAAGATGGCCAACGAAAGTGTTACTTAATACAACCAAAAGAAATCAAGGATGGATAAGCAGGAGGCTGAGTGCAGCTGCCCACCAAAAATTCATAATCTTATCAGTTTCTAGGCCTGAGTCAATCTCAGAGCTCACTGGCTAAAGAAAAATCCAGGCCCCCACAAAGAAGGACCCTGCAACACGACAGCAAGTTTATATTATAATGACTCCTCCAGTTCTTCTCCAAATGACCTGCAGCCATTTACTTGGGGCAAAGGGGAATACTCAGATATTGAAGTCTATTGGACCCAGGGTCCAATTTACAATGATACCCAAAAACGTGAAGTGTCATGATAGACCCTTTGTTAGAGTGGATGTGTAAGAAGGCTTAGTAATAAATGGAATCCTGACTCACATTCAGCTTATAATGGACTCACTGGGTCTACACACCTGCCTAGTGGTATATCTCTGGCCCCAAATGTAAAATTAAAATGGCCAGACCTGGGAGTTGGCAGAATCTCCACATTTGTTTCTTTTCTTTTGGGGCAGGATCTACATCTCAATGGGGAAGGCCAAGTGAAGGTCTTTGAAACTTCTCCCCACCCTCACAAGATAGTAAGTCAAAAACAGTAGTACATCACAGGGGGAATATCAGTTCTGACATCCTTAGAGATTTAAAGGATGTAGGTCCCCATCATAACCCCTTTAATTCACCAGTATAGCCCCACTTTTACCAAATGGATCCTGGAAGATGACAGTGGACAAATGCAAATTCAACAAAGCAGTAGCCACAATTGATAAGCCAAATGTGGTATCTCCATTCAAACAGATCGACAGGGCCTTTAGGGACATGGTATTTGGCCACTGATCTAGCTCCTGCCTTCTTTTCATCCTTATCAAGGAGGAGGATCAGAAGCAGTTTACATTCACATGAGATGAAGAGAATACATTTAGAGTTTTGTGTGAGAGTTAGCTTAATGCTCCTGCCTCTGTCATAACATAATCCAAAGCAGCTAAACCATCTGAACATTCCTCAGAAAATCACATGGAATACTGTATCAATGACATCCTGTGAATAGGCCCAGATGAGCAAGAAACAGTACCTACATTGAGGCCTTGGTAAAACATATACCCCCAAAGGATTGCAGATAGTCCTTATGACTATTCAGAGGTCTACAATATCTAAAAGTTTCTAGAGGTCCAGTAGTCTAGGGCATGCCAGGAGATCACCTCCAAAATAAAAGAAAAAAGTATTCCACACTGCATTTCCCATCACTAAAAAAGAAGCATACTTGGTAAGCCGTTTTAAGTTCACAAAGCAGCAAATTCCACACTTGAGAATTCTACCCTGGCTCATTTATTGGACAAGCCTCAACAGGAGAATCACAATGAGGACTAAGGTTTCTAGAGCATGCCATGCCTTCTGCAACGGGGGAAAACAATATACCACAAGAAAAGCACATCTTGGAGTACTATGGGCCCTGGCAGAAACGGCATTTGATCATGGACCATAAAGTGACAATGCAGCCATGCTTCCCATCGTGAGCTGGGGTCTGTCAAAGCCATCAAGCCATCAGGCAACCCCCAACAATACTCCACCATAAAAGAGAAGTGGTACATCTGGGATCACACATAAGCAGGAAAAGAGATCACAAGAAAGCTGAATGAGCAGGTGGCACAGGCTCCCAAGTCATCCATCACTTTTGCATGAGAACCTCTCCTTCAGCTAAAACATAGGGCTACATGACGGTCCTTAAGTACTGGCTCACAGAGGAGGGAGAAGATCAATATTGGTTCTCAAATGGATCAGCTCAGTATGTGGGTACAAAGTGAAACTAGATTCCTAACTACACAGCCCCACTCACAAATGGCCCTGAAAGGCAGAGATGAGAAATCTTCCTGATTGACAAGAGATCTGAGCTAAGAATGTACATGGACACATGGAAAGCGGTAAATGGTTGGCTGATTGGTCAGGAACCTGGAAGGAGGAAGGCTGGGAACAAAGAGGTCTGGAGAAAAGAGATGGATGTATAGGACTGAGCACATAGTGAAAATCTTTGCATCACATGTTCATGCCCACCAGAGTACACCCACCATGGAAGACACCAAACAACCAAGCAGGCAGACATCAGCAGCCTCTGTCATCAGCCACCCCAGAGCTTGTACAAGGGTGAGATCAAAGAAGCCACGATGGAGGGATGGAGGCTATACATGGGCACAACATAGTGGGCTGTTGCCCACCAAGACTGATCTACTTATTGTCCAACCTGTTGACAATAGAGACAAATGCTGAGCCCCTGAAATGGCACCATATCTAAAGAGACCAACCAGCCACTGAGTGGCAGGTTGATTACACTGGGCCTCTTCCATTCTTAAAAGGGCAGTGACTCATCTTAACTGGAAGCAACAACTGTCTTTCCTGCATGTGTATGGGTTTGCCTTTCCTGCCTGCAGGGTTTTGACCATCACTACTATTTACCATCTGACAACTGACAGTGTGTTTGATCCACCAATGTAATATGCCATATAACATCACCCCAGACCAAGGGGCCCACTTTACAGCAAAGGAAGTGTGGTAGCAGAAACACCATCACATGATCCACTGGTCCTATAACACACTGTACCACCCTGAAGCTGCCAGCCTGACACAGCAGAGGAGCCAGGTAGGAGATGATGTTCTGCATGGTTGGGGGACCATCCACAAGTACGTGAAATACACACTGAATATATGACCACTATGTGATGATGTGTCCCCAGTAAGCAGACTACATGAATCCTAGAACCAAAGAGTAGAAGGAGAAGTACCCTTTCTACCATCATTTCCAGTGATCCCCTTAGAAATTTATACTTCCCATTCCTACAACTTTAGGTCTTGTAGTCTTAGAGGCCCCGGTTCCCAGAGGTCTGCTAGCAGACAGAGAAAGTATCCCATCAAAATTTAAGCTATGGCTGTTGCCTAGGCACATTAAATTCCTTAGACCAAGAGACCAGCCTGGCAGGTATAATTGGCCCTGACTATCAGAAAGATATAGGGCTACTATTTCACAGTGGGGGCAGAGTAAGAATGTTCGGCACCTAGATGACTCTAGGGAATATATCTTGCCCAAATCTGATGTAGGTACAGCCTATATCCCCATAACTTGTAAACACAGAGATACAAAAACCTGATCCCCATGCCTGGATATGGGACATGTCTGAAGGTAATCCCAGCTCCAGAGCTTCCCATAAGATTTAAGTTGCAATAATACTGTGAGTCAGCATTTCCCTCTGCCCAATCCTGCTTATAATCTTTTACTTCCTTACAGATGTTGTGGACAAGATTTCCTAATAAACCTCCTGGAGAATCAGACCGAAGACACCCTCATCCTCTCAAAATGCTGGATGAAATAAAAATTCTTTTAAATGAGCATTAAGAAATTAAATACTCAGAGGCCAAAAACAAGACAGACACTGAAAATCAGAGCAGTATGCATGAGCTAACTAGGGTTGCCCTAGGGAGATTTGTCAGTTCCAATAACCAAGAGACATGAATTTTAAAATCTATCCCATAGCTGGAAATGAGGCCTTAACCCTGACACACAGGAAGTTAAATCTGGAAAGCCCTCATAAAACCAAGTCTCTCATTAAGGAAGCTTGACAACTGGGTTCTAGGTGGACGAAAAAAATTTACACTGAGAACTTAAATCATGGACCAGCCTTCACAAAGGTTTGAAGTTCAAATTTATACTACCTGCATGATCTAAGAAGTTAGTCTCAAAAATGTACAAAAAGACTGGTCCCAGGTCAATAATATCCCTGGGAGGGAGGGAGGGAGGAAAAGAAACAAAAAGAAAAGAAAAGAAGAGAAGAGAAGAGAAAAGAAAAGAAAAGAAAAGAAGAAAAGAAAAGGAGAGCTTTAACAATTACCTAGAGAATGCAGAATAGATACATAAGAAGATAGAAAATGAAAAATGGGCCTAAGAAATATAAAGAATAGGATAAGAAGGGCCAGTATATGTCTTATAGCAAATCAAGAAGAGTACAAAGAGATTCCACTCCTAGGTATACACCCGAAAGAATTGAAAAGAGGTACTCAAACAAATACATATACATGTATGTTCATAGAAGCACTATTCACAATAGCCAAAGAATGGAAACAACCCAAATGTCTATCAACAGATGAATGAATGAATAAACTGTGGTACATCCAGGCAATGGAGCATTTATTCAGCAATAAAAAGAAATGAAGAACTGACAACATGGATGAGCCTTAAAAACATTATGCTAAGTGAAAGAAGTCAGACACAAAGGGTCACATATTATATGATTCCATTTACACAAAATATCCAGCTTAGATACATCCATAGACAAAAAGAAGAAGATTCATGGTTGCCAGAGTCTGGGGGAGGCAGGGATGGGGAATAACTGTTTAGTGGTATATAGTTTGTTTTTGGAGTGATGAAAATGTTGTGGAACTAGATAAAGATAGTGATTACAGAACACTGTGATGTAATAAATGCTAGAGTTGTTTACTTTAAAATGGTTAATTTTTTCAGTGCAAAAGGCAGTGGTGGTGGGAAGACATATGGAAGCCTTGTATGATGATACACATGTTTGTTTTGTAAATTCACAAACTTTACTACACTTATTGTTTGTGTACATTCATATATGAATAATATACTTCAATAAAATTTTATTTTTAAAAAATGGTTAATTTTTTATGTTATATGAATTTCACCTTCAAAAGAAAAAAGAAAAGGAAGAAAAGAAAGAGAATAAGAGGCAGGAAATATGTGAAGAGATAATGGTGGAGAATCTTCCACAATGATGATAGACTTTAATCACCAGATTTTGGGATCTCCAACATAACATATGCCACTGAGACATCAGGGGGAAAAAAACTATAGAACACCAAAGACAAAGAGAATATCTTAAAAATAACCAGAGAACAATACATCAGGATGGAAACTAAATGGTACACTGCAAAATAAAAAGTAAAAGCAAATAGAAAATAAAAAGTAGTAAGAGTAAGAAGACTATGCCAGTATTACTGTCATTTATAAGCATATCTAGAAAAGAGAAAGGGAGATCGGATAAAACAGCCTGTGAAAGGAGGAACCACAGAACCCCTTCCCCAGCCCAGCACAGAGGCACCTTGCCAGGCAGCAAGAATACAATTCTTTTTATTCTCAGGATTCACTAAGATGAGAGAAAGGGGATAGGGAAGGAGGAAAGAGGGAAGGAGGAAAGAGGGAAGGAGGGAGAAGAGAAGTTCTCTCCCTTTGGAAGGGGCTATCAAAAGATAGAACAAAGAAAGTGTCAAAGATTACTAGAAGAAGAATTTTTATAAAACAAAGTTTCAGGAAAAGCCTCTAAAATTCAGACAAAGATCCTTCGTTAATTGATAAAACAGATAATTTGAAGAATTGGGAAGAATTAATTTATTAAAAACGTAACAATATAAAATATTAAGATGATTATGGTACTAAATTACTGATCAAAGCAGAGTTATTAAAAACGGTCATAGGGGCCGGCTGTAGCCCAGTTGGTGGGGCGCCGGTTTACCACATGGAAGGCCCCGGGTTCGGTCCCCGGGGTCTCCTCAAGCGGGCAGACCACCTGGAGAAGGCAAGCCAATGCGGGCAAAGGAAAGCCCCCGCGAGCAAGGGCGAGCCCCCACGAGCAGGCAGGCTGCCGTGCCAGTGAGCTGACTTGGCGGGTCTCCCCAGCAGGGGGAGACAAGCAGACACAGAGGAACACAGAGAAAAATGAACACAGCAAGAACAAGCAGAAGGGGGGATGTAAAAACAAAAACAAAAACAAACAAACAAACAAAAAAACAGTCATAGATCCATCCACTCTTACTTGGTCATTAATCTGACTTTTGAGGAGCACTCCTCCCTCACACAACCAAGTGCTTTGGAGGAGTATGACCTCTCCTAGAGGTGCGGCAGGAGGCTTAAGTACAAGCTAATCAGTATAATACCCACTCCCAGCTCCCCCTCCTCATCCTGCACAATTAGAGGTCCACATGGGACCGAATGCAAGCCAATAGGTCCAGATAAGATGTTTTCTGCAAACTTCTGAGAAAGAAACTCCCTCCTCCTCTAAATGGTGTGGAATGAAATATGATACCTGGAACTGCTGTAGCCATTTTGCAACCATCAGGGAAGACAGCCTAAAAACACTCAACATGCAAATTGGAGCAGAGCTGAGAGAAGTGCTGAGAGAAATACAGAGAAACAGAATCAGAGATTTGATCAACCAGCATCTGAAGACTGGCCTATCTCTAAACTTTCCAATTAAGTAAATTAATAAATCCCCTTTATTGTTTTAACTAGTTTAATTTAGCTTTTTCATTATCTGCAGCTTGAAGCATTCTGATATACATGGCATGAGATTAAAACTCTTTGACTTATCACTAAAAATTCCATCGATTTGGATCCAACATGAGTTGTGAAATAGAAATTTATTGAGACATATTTCAGAAACAGCTTAGGAAGACAAATGAGGACCTGCCTAACATTGGAGATGTTAGCAGTCATAGACTGTGATTTGCCAGTCACCAGGAAAACTAAGCCTTCCCAACATCAGAGGTCCTATATATGCTAACATAAAATTGTGTAGAAAAGTATAATATGCTGGAGCCAAAGTGAAAACAGGGCATTCTTAGATGAGGTTTCCCTCTGGAGAAATCCATACAGCCCCAAACAACCCTCTCTTAACAGTCTTTTTAATGTTATGCTATTAATTTGTTTAAATTTTGTTTACAATTTTAATAAGTGAAAGATTTCTGGTTAAAATAGTAGATTCAATACATGTATTTATCTCCATTCTCTCCTCAAACCCCACTAAAATGATAGGAAAAAAAATTTAAGTATAAACACTAAGGATAAAGTTTGGAAGAGATTTAAGAAGACAAGTTAATAAAATTTTGCAAGATAGAAAACAGAGGCATGAGTAGTTTCTGATTTAGGAGAAACAGAGAAAATTAAAACTTAACTAGGGGAGTGGATGTGGCTCAAGCAATTGACCACCCACCTCCCACATGGGAGGTCCCGGGTTCGGTTCCTGGTGCCTCCTAAAGAAGACAAACAAACAACAAGAAGACATCAAGAAAAAAACAAAACAAAACAAGCAGACAATGAGCAAAACCAACGAGCAGATAACAAGCAAAAACAACAAGCAAAACAACAAAAAAGACAAAAACAAGCAGGGAGCAATGTGGCTCAAGCAGTTGAGCTCCTGCCTCCCACATGGGAAGTCCCAAGTTCAGTTCCCAGTGCCTCCTAAAGAAAAACAAAAAACAAGCAGACAACGAGCAAAAAAAAAAAACTTTATGTGTAGTTAAGAAGAGAGGAAGCCAACAAGAAAGCAATCTACTACAAAGAATCATAGAAAGTCTCAAAAATAGGGGACAGAATGTGGGGCTAAAATCAGAAGAATACTAGAAAGCCCACATAAGGAACAGTTACACCATATTATTTGAGTTTTTAACATTAAACCTATAAGATAACCTCTGTGAGAAACATTTTGTAACGTTAAGCAAAATGAAATATTTCTCCACATATTTTTATATTCTTGTATGTTTCAAATTGTAAGATTTCCTCTTGCTCATTTCTTACTGTTCCATTCTAGATGAATTATATTTTTGGTGATTATTACGAATGACATTATAAACATTCCGTTCTCTACCTAGTTATTGTTAGCTAGTTTATATTCTTTTTTAAATTGAATCTTTTTTTTTCTTGAATCCACTGATAACAGAAACCATTTTCATGATATTTATATTTAGCACTGTATCCCACTCGCAACAGGTAGAAAGTAAATAATAAATAATAGATACCACTACCACATGTCACACACTAAATGAGCAATTTATAATTTCTATCTTCACAATTCTTTAAGGTAGTATTTTGGTTAGTCCACTAGATAGACTAATAAGACATAGCCAAAAAAAAAACACAAGTTTAAGTAAAATAGAAGTTTATTTCTCACCTAACAGTTCAAAGGTAAGTGGGAAATCTAGGATGGGTAGACAGCTCTGCTCCAGGGAACCCAGGCTAGTCAGTCCATTCTGCCATCTTCATCATTTGGCTTCCATCACTGGATCCAAGGCTGCGGCTTCAATTCTTGTCAATTCCCAGCCAAAGAGAAAAAAGGAAAAGAAGAAATCCAGGGCAAATGACTTTATTTTTAGGAAGGTGACCCAAAATGTTGTACACCTCTCTTCTTTTACATGCTACTAGCCCACACTTAAGTCACAGGGCCCAATCTAGCTGCATCTAGCTGGGAAAAGCAGTCCTAGTTGAGCTAGCTCAAACTTGGGGCGGGATGGGTTCTATATCTAAAAAGAAAAAAAGACGACTGGCTACTGAGATACAGTTAGCAGTTTCTGTCACAGGTATGTATTATAATCCCTATTTTATGGATGAAGAAATTGAAAATCAGAGTTATGTACCTAAGGCCACAGAATCAGTAATGATTAAGTCAGGATTCAACTCCATCTTCTGTCTCTAAAGCCCATAATATTGCCACTAAATCACGCTGAATGACAATAGGAATAGATTTGTTTTTAATTTCTTGCTAAATATGGCACAAATGGTTCTAAGAGAATATTCTGGGATGTCTTCCTTAATACTACTTATATTTTTCCAAAATTTCCTTCCTATAGGGAAAGGACCCAAGAGATTTTATTCTAACTCCCTCATTTTGCAGAGAAAATAATTAAAACTCAGAGATTCAAAGAGTTTCTTAAGGTCACATGGCCGATAACTGAAAGAAAAGACAAGTAGAGATCCGAGGTCTCCTAATTTTCAGTCAAATGTTCTTTTCACTATCCTATTCTATCTTCTAGTGAAACTGAAGTGTATCCCGTCATAATAATAGTTACTCCCATATGTTAAGTAGTTTAAAATGTAAATTTTTTCTTCCAAATGATAATAGTTGTCCCAAGGAGACTCTAAAGTTTGGCAACACGTTACCATTTCTGTTTACTTACTGAGAATTTATCAAGTAATGTTATCTGTGAACCAACATAAAACTTAAAGAGGAAATCTTCATAGTCATAAAAGTGTCTCTATGAATTTTTCTAAAATTCATGTGTGCTCATTTACAAACATTATGAGAATAAAAGAATTTAAATCTGATTTATTTTTTCCCAATTGTGTTTACCTTCATGGTCACTAAATGATCCCAACAGTGAGTTTGCCCTCAGAAAATGAAACATCTTATTCTTTCTATCTCTAAAATCAAATAATTCACAGCCTACTATAAGTTCTATTTGCCACCAATAAAAATCCAGGATATCTGCTGAATTGAATTAAATTTTGAAATTGATGCCAAAGCAGTCTAAAAGAAGTATAAAATTTACCATTGCACACAACTTTTTTCCAGTTTATCTTCTTCCCACCCCATAATCAACTCCCCGCTGAGATTATTCCAAATGCACTTGTTTTTTTTTTCTCTTTAAACAAAATACATTTAAAATCATTTGGGGAGGTGGATTTGGCTCAAATGGTTGGGCATCCTTCCACCATATGGAGGGACCTGGGTTCGATCCCTGGGACCTCCCAGTAAAAAAAAAAAAAAAAGAAAAGAAAAGAAATCATTTGGGAGAAATTTTTAAATAAGTGCAGAGCAACCTAAACTGCAACATTTTCCTTTGGAATTTTAATAATCTCTGCTGAAAACTGGAACAGCAATGGTCCATCATCCCAAAGTGAAGACCTCTCTACAAACAAATTTTTACAAAGAAAGGGAGAATCACTGGTTTAAGTTAATAGATGAAAATATATCGAGCATAAGGCTATATGGCCAAGGATTTTAATATAGGCATTTCAAATTGATGTTAATGTAATACAAGCTACTAACAACCAAAGAAGCCACAAGAAACTCTCCTTTCATCTAACTGCATAACATTGTATAGAAAGATATAAATGGGACTAGAAAAGAGTATCAGAGTTGAATCAAAAAGGGAATGTGAGAAAACAAGTACTCATTAGACTAAAGACTTCTTTCACTTTGTCTCTATCATATAGCATAGTAGTGGTCACAGCCCCTTTGGAAAGCCATAAAGATTGAGAACAGAACTTCCCTTATAAGGATAAAGAATTAGATCAACAGCATCAGGTTTAGAAAATTAACTGTATTACAGAGAGAATTACCAAAGAAGAAGAAAAATCTCCAGCACAGAGTGAACATAATAGTTATGTCTTATAGTCTGGATGACTCCAATTTTGTTTGAGAGGACTACTAATTATCTACGTCAAGAATACAAATATAACCCAGGTATAATAAAGAGTAAGTGACTTTTGCAAAAATTTGAAATTACCTTTCATTCAATGAAGCTGCTTCTGACAGCTGATTTATGCCTTTTGAGTTACTGCATATAATTCAACAGAAGTAAGATGGTGTCTGCTCTCAGAAATCTACGAAAGGAGAACATAATATATATTTAGTCTAAAAAAAATACTGAAAGCCACAGACTGATATTTGGAATCCTGGTATTGTTATTGATAGAATTTACTGTGAAATGATATGAAAATGGTTTCACATTAAGCTTACATCAAGAAACAATAATACCGACAATTAACTAAATCCCTACTGTGCACCTGGCACTGTACTAGGTACTTTCAATGTATTATCTTTCATCCCAACAAATCTGCAAGGTAAATACTACTCTATTTTATAGCTGAAAGAAAAAAACAAACAGATTCAAAAGAAGTTGACTGAGTTGCCCAAAATGATATAGATTGTGTGCAACAGAGCCAGGATAAGAGTCAGCTCACTTTCAGAAAAACAAATTTGAAGGATATATTTAGAAATACAGGGGTAGTACCTTGAAATACAAATCTTAAATATTACCTAACACTATAGGCAGTCTGATTTACACAAAATAAAAAATAAAAACAGGGTGGCATTTTGAAAGAGTGCAGCCTGGATGATATGTTAGATGTACAAACTTAGGTTAAGTAACATGAACTACCTGGCTGTGACAGAACATCTCAGTAGTAATAAGCCTCACATACCTCATTCTCGTCTGAGTTCTTCAGTCAACCGCTAAACCTGAATTCCTATCTGTCTGGCCTTTACCCAAATATCTTTCTTTTTGGTATTTATGTCCTCCAGATTCCCATCTACTCTCTTGTCGCTTTTTTATTTGAAGCAGAGAACTAAAAGATAAAACTAAAGAACTAAAGATGTTGGTTACCTCTCATCTCTTTACTTTTAGGGATTAGCTCCAATGAATAAGTGTATCTATCCAGCCATAGGATATGCTTCTGTTATGCTATATTTTTCAAGATGGAGAAGGAATTATCAAACTCCTAAGGAAAGGGGGTGAGTAGAAAGTAACAATTGAAAGTTTTTAAACTTAAAAATAAAGAAAATGAAATAAACACCAGATTCTATAAAGATGCTGGGAATTCAGTGGTCCAAAACAGGCAAGGTACTGCCCTCACAGAATTTACAACTTCCAGATGCTGTGACTTAGCATTAAGGGTACTTCACATGATAATTGTGACACACTGCCTGTCCTCCAAAAACTCAAAATCTACTGATGACCCTGACATTTAAATAGCCCTTTAGAATTTTATAAAAAGCTTCCTTACCATCACATTTAAGCCTTGCTGCTATAACCTATAATAGGAATTACTATTCCACATCTACTAATGAGAAAACTAACTGAAAAAAAATTAGATTTCTTACTCAGCATGACATGTATAATAGTTGAAGGAGCCAAGAGTCAAGTCTAGGTCTTCTGGCTCCAATTCTACTACACTAAGGGTCTCTGAGGAAAAATGAGTCTGGTTTCTGTCAAGCAAATTTAAAGCTCAATTCATAACATCTGAAATGAATGCCTCATAACCCATTCATTATATCACAGTTTCATACGAAACAGTCATGACAAAGCAATGTCATGTGAGGAATGTAGTTAGCAACCAAAGGGACATAAATTCTAAAAAACAAGACACAGCAGCTGGCCGGAGCCTTTCCTACTCCCCTCTCCTCTGGCCAAGCCCCATTCCCCACATTCTCCATTACAAGTCTTTTCACATAGTTTGAATATACAATTAAACTGTTCAAAAGGTAGTTTATGGTAGTAAATTAGCAGGGTACTAGAGGGTAGTTGTGAAGTATCCAAATATTAAATACCCTTAACCCAAGAATCAGTCACAGAAGTCTCCTTGAACAAAAAACTACATAGTCTAGAAGGAGCCACTTAATACCCAAACTTTTGCCACACTAATATGGGTTCCTGTGAGGTTCTACTTGTGACTTACCTCAGCCATCCTTATCACCCCATTAAAAGTCTAGTCTTTTAATGACTCTCAAGGAGCCATCCCACTCTCAGTCTGTAATAATAGGCTTTGGAAGGTACAATTCTGCCTACCCAGCATGATTTTCTAGTTAAGAAAATAGCATCAATAACAGAAAAAAATCAATACCCATCTTGTCTTTGTAGAAATCATTCCTCACTCCATGTGATTTAGGTAGAATTGTCAAACACAAAACAATGCTTCTAATCCATCCTCCCAACCACAGAGACGGGTACAATATTGTTTTAGTTAAATGTGATTTCCTTGGGGGTGCTTCAGATTTTAATTTATTTAAATTTAAACTTAAAATTTTTAAAACTAATTTAAGTTAAATTTATTTAAATTTTAAATTTAACTTAAAATTAAATTCAGCAGATCCAAAAGAAATAAAAATTAGCTAAAACAATCCTACATTTTAAGAAAACAGCTGAAAAAACTATGTTGAAGTCCTCAAATGTTAGTGATGATAAAATATAGATTTCTTTACATGTTATGATCAATAATTAAAAGTGAAAGGTCTTACAAAAACTGTTAAGAACAACATTAGAAAATTCAGTGAAATCAATGACTTGGTAATATATAAATTGCCACAGATGCACCTAGACCTCAAAGAGGATTGAGAAACTTGCCCAGAGTCACTAAGCCATCAGGTAGTAGATAAAGATGTAAGTCTAGGTTGAGGGTCTCCAGGGCCTATGCTATTATCTATATGCTATTCTGCCTAGTGTGATACCTGGCACATAACTGATATTCAATTGGTTGTTGAATGAAGGATCAGTTACGTCACTGTTTCACAAACTCTTAAGAGTCTTCTCAGGACGGTATTCAATGCCCTACATGTCCTAGCCCCATTCTTATCTTACCCTGCTCCCTAACATGTCTCCCATATACCACAACCAAAC
Source organism: Chaetophractus vellerosus (assembly GCA_004027955.1). NCBI lineage: Eukaryota > Metazoa > Chordata > Mammalia > Cingulata > Chlamyphoridae > Chaetophractus > Chaetophractus vellerosus. The sequence goes on from PVKH010002445.1 coordinate 25,835, forward strand.
TGAACCTCGAATATATCCTGCAATTTCCCACCTTCATGCAGACTCTCTTTACTGGGAATTTCCTCCTCTACACCTCTGCCTCTCCAAATCCTATACTATCTTCAAGTCCCATCCTCTGTCATTAATGTCCATAAAGTTTTCTCTAATCTCTAGGTCCTGTGATAATACCTCTCTTGTCTCAATACCTATAACACTTAATTCAGCAACTACAGGTTGTGGGATTTTTAAGGACAGGGGATAAAAACTTATGGCTATTTATAAATTACACCCAGCATCAAGCACACATCCATATACATGGTGGACACTTTGTATATATCTGTTAAAGGAATTTAAGTTATCTTTTTTATCCAAAAATAAGCCTATCACATCTGAAATAATCTCCCCATTTTATACATGTCATTGCCTCACTTTAATTCACAATTCCATATATATATGTGTGTGTATATATGTGATATATATACCACACTGTGATACTGATAATGGATTAGTAGCTCTCACCACATAACAACACTGAAATTCTCAATGTTAAAACAACCGTTTTAATTAAATTAGCGGTTATGCATGTTAGGGGAAGGATAGAGGGATTAAGAGGTGACTGCTCAGGGGTGGGATTTTTTCCTTTTTGGAGTAATGAAAATGTTTTAAAATTGATTGTGGTGAAGAATGCACAACTCTGTGACTATATGAAAAGTCACTCATTGTACACTTTGGATGGATTGTATGGTATATGAATATACCTCAATAAAATTGCCTTTAAAAAAAAAAAAGTTTTTAAGAGGAGAACCATCACAGAAGCATTTCACATTAGCACAACAGAAGGTCCATACATTAAAGATTCTGTACAACTAATATGTACACAGATCCAGCAAAAGAAAGGAATCAGGAACAATTTTAATAGTAGACATATTGAAAACATTCCAGGCATCCAAATTCAAAAGATCTATCAGTCACATGTGCCACCATAACAACTTTGGTGAGTTCTTCACAAACTTAAGATATCATTCTTTAGGGATTAGGAAGGCTCCTTCTCTTTAACCCTGAAGCTAAAGGACAAAGACCAGATCTAAATGATAGGCTGAGGTCACCGTATCACAGATGTTGATTTACTGTCATCTCTGAAAGACAGCCACTGAATACCCCACACACTATTTCATTTTATAAGATTTGATGGCCTATTAACCTCAGCACAACACTAACTCTGCCAAGGATAGGGACTAGATAGGGAAGACCAATCAAAAAGTACTACAGAAATCTTGCACTGAAACTCCTTTTAAGAAAGAAGGAAGGGGGGAGGGAGGGAAGAAAACAGGGG
>PVKH010002446.1:0-27141 GCA_004027955.1 Chaetophractus vellerosus
CCCGGCTATGTGAATGTTTTTCTTCCTAGGAATGTATCTGATTTGTGAAGTTTATTGTCCTATAGATTGGAAAGTGTTGATCAGTCAGATAAAACTATCAAAGGCAGAGTAACTCTGATTCTTATAATAAGCTGTGAAGCTATGGACATATTTTTATCTGGGCACCAGAGAAAAATAAAATACTAAGCAGAGGAGATTCAGGGATATAATTCTCTTCTATGGGAAGAACAGCAAAATGGGGGTGGGAGCTATAGTTTAAAAGACCAAAGGAAAAAAAATCCAATGGGTGACAAGAACAATAGATTTCACAGGAAAATATGTGACAAGAAAGAAAATTGCATTGTTTGGGACACCTGTAGTTAATTATTGCCGCTAAAGACATTAAAATCAGTTTCTTTGCTCATATATCTTCATAGACTGTTTGGCGATATTAAATGACAAAGGCTTAATAATCAAAAGTACTGAGTTAGCAAATGTTTTCTAATTTTAATAACTTCTTGTTGTAATTACCAAGTCTTAGAGTGAAATGATTTAATTAGAAAGTAATCAAGAAGTGTCTACTGTTAATTGAAGGAATTATAAAAGATCTACATTTTTAATATATTTCTGGGGTAATAAAATTAGAGTTTACTATAATTATTTTCAAACCACCCTGATGAGGAATGTTTGATGTGGAGACAAAGTCTCTGATATTTCTAAAAGTGGCACCCATCATTGATAACATGGTGGGATTTCAAGATCTCACCCTTCTTGGTTGGGAAATAATAATGATAATGATAATGATGATGATAATAATAATAACATCTACTATTTATTGAGAGCTTACCATTTGCCAGAAAAAAAAAAGTGGTTCAGGGCATATCTCTTTTACTCACTCATGTATCTTCTGGGTTCTAATAGGCCCACAATAAATAGTTTTAAATCATGTTGAATGAAAACTGTGCAGAATCAGAGATAAAGAAGTGTGATGAAGTTTCCTGAGCTCAGCTTTACTGGTGTTGCTCTGCTCAATCACCCTTTTCATTAGAACCTCTCTTGGCATGTAGATTTACTTATACTTTCCCTAATCCCCGGAGTACAACACTCATTTCTACACACATTTAGGTCAGTTGAAGCGATGAAGACCTCTCCACAGACCTCAGAGTACTCATTCTTGTTTCCTTAGCCATATGTTTCTTGAGGATAGAACTGTCTGCACCTCCTTGTTTATCCCCTTAACGTACAAGGATTCAAGCACTGAGAGTTAATGGGTATTTGTGGAATGGAAGTGAATGGACTACACCTTCAAAGGTAAGGGAGGAAATCAAGAGAAATAAAAGCTAATGTCAGATGATTCAGGAAGCTTGACCCAGGTGAAAAATGCAGTTCCATGGAAATAGGAATGGTCCCATTGAACACTGTAAAGATAAAATTTTTCTGCTTTATGTGTCATATACTGCTGATAGAGTTGAGGAGGTGAGCCATGCTTTTAAGTAATTAACTGTGCAAAGTAATCATTTTCACGGGTACTGGAAAATTCACCTCAGCGCAAAACCCATCCATCTGTTCCTGTCCCTCCCAGGCCCACCACTCTGATATGCCTGCCTCACCATTCAGTCTTTAGCCACAGTGAATTATCAGGGACTTAATCGTTATCTGGTGTTTAATGACTCTTTCCTGCATCTTGGACCATCAGCTCCTCCTGGCCCTTCATTAATCCCTGGGGCAATGGCTTAGACCACAATTATTATTGCTTTAACAAATACTTCCAGGATATGAGGAGAATGACTTTCCATTTATCTTCCATGGAAATTCATTCTGCAGGAATGACACTGTCAGTTTAAGAGATATGAGCTATTGTCTTGAAGTTTATAAAACGGGTATTGCTTTCTGGACTTATAATACTGAAAAACAAAGACTAATTAATTGTTCTATTTCTTGGCTTCCTGGAGACAGAGAAGTGCTGGCCAAATTTCTTTACTGAAGTTCTTAATATTGTGAGGAGATACTTTGCCTTTATATAAGTAAATGCTAGTGGAGGTTGAGGGAATTGTGAGGGAGAGTGGAAAGTGAGGAATCAGTACCCCAGAAGCATCAGTTTTTCAAAGGATCCAAACTCCAAAATTTAATGGACTAAACCAGAGAACAAATGAATTGAACAGCCAATGTCTATTCATTAAAAGCATCCTGTGTTTGCTATTGATTTTTTCACTTTAGATTGCAGACTCACCCTACAAAGACTGTAGATTCAGCTGCTAAAAAACAAAAACAAAATGCAAAGCAAAGCTCACGAATTAGGTATAGCGATACTAGGTAGCAGAATTTGCCTTGGGCATGTTATATGTACTAGATGTGATTTATCAAAGGCCCAGATTACAATAAGAAACTTTCCAGTGTAATATTATTGAAGAATATATTAAAACAGATTAACACGAATAATGCCAAATGAAGAGTACGTTCATTCAAACATGCTCTTTTAGAGTAACATTTAAAGCAAGAATAAGCCCAAGGTATAATTGAAAACTTTTAATACCAACTTCTGGTATTTATTTTTTAGACAAAAAATTCCAACTCCTTTATCTCATTTTCAGAATCCCAACTTCTGGCTCTGGGCCACTGCTTCTTTATTTGGAACCAAAACATTTGTACATTCCATCAGAGTTGTTTATTGTGAAGTTTACTTCCAATATATATTCCCTCATTTAACATTTGCCCAAAAGGGAAAGACTCTTCTATTTCCCTGTTCCCCCTTTTCCTATCCGTTTTTTTTTTTTTTAGTATGGGAGAGGCAAGAAGGAGAAATCTTATGGATCATTTCTCTGTCAAATTTTCTATTGCTGCTCCCTTCACATTATCAAATGTGCAATATGGGGCTAGCCATGCAACTTTTATGCATGTCTCTGTCTTCAAGGAAGGGCTGTATTAGTGGGTTGCTAAGGTTCCTTCCAGTTTAAAAGTATATGATTTGAGAAGAGAATGTATACTTTTACTTTGCCCTTTTTAGAAGACAATCGTTTCTCCTACCCATGTTCTAACATGGTAGACATGTCCTACCCTCTTAAACCTTGTCGTGGTATGGTACTTTGATATCAGCCACTCACCTGTCCAGTTAGTGCTTGACATTGAGTTCTCAGAAATTCTTTTCAGAAATAGTTTGCACATAGATGGGAAAACTAGATTAAATGTTTCAGTAGAACAACATGTTTTTCATAGAGTAAGAGTAGGCTTCTTAGTGGTTCTCAACTCTGAGAACTTCCTCTTTACAGCATCCTTTGATTTCCACATTTGGAAAGTGTTAACTAAGAATCATATTGTATTTATTAAGTAATTATTTATTTTCTCACATTAATTACTCATAGACCTACCTGTCTACCATCAGAACTTAGACTCAGAATGAAATAATGAAGTTTGCTACTTGGTGTTCCTATAATTCCAAACCAAAGGAAAAAAAAATAGCCCAAACAATAATGTGATAAGGTGTCTGTTTCTCACTTAGTTTTTTGAGATATTGAAAATAGCTTGCCAGTATTGGTTCTGAGGTCTATGTATCCAAAGTGGGGGTCAGCTGATCTTGGCCAGCCCTATCATTTACCAGATGAGGAAACTGAGGTCGGTGGCTTACCCAGTGGTAGTATCATATGCCTCCTTCTATATGCCTTGTCTTTGGTTCTAAAAATTCAGGGAGTTACCATAAACTCCTTTAGGTCCTAACTGCTACTGAGACCTAATGGATTTTTCTCAAATGTATGTTATGTCTTCTCCATAACCATGGCCATTGCATTGGTTCATTATCTCCTCACTCTTTGCCAGAACTATTGTGTCTTCATTGATCTTCCTGACAGTCAGTCTTCAATAATCTCCTCCAATATAATTTCTTCCTGACTTCCATTGAGAATTAGACAACCCACCACTGTGCTCCCATAGCACACTCTTCCACAGTAGCAATGTTTACTCTACATTAGTATAATAATCTATTTATTGGGTCTGTTTTCTCTAATATTCCTCAAATCACATTAGATCAGGGAACACACTGTTTTGTATCTTGATTTCATTATGATGCTTGTTATCATCAATGAATAAATGTATGTGGGCTCTGTAGTCCATAAAGAATTAAGATGAGTAAGACTGTTCAAACATTCAGGAATTGGAAGAAGCAGACTTCCTCATCAATGGTCAGTATGTGATAATTAGGAGTATTCTTTGCAACTTGGTAGAAGTAAGATGAAAAAAAAAGCAGCCTACTTTAAATATTTGTATATAAAATGATGGGGGGGGGTCACCTCTCAAAGAGGTTTCAAAATCTGAGAGGCTTCTTAAATGATAGATCCATGATGGGTTATTAAAGAAAAATCAGGGATTTGAGGGAAAGGGATAAATCCTTAGTTTAAAGAGAATTTCAAGAATTTTAACTTCTACATAACCCTTCTAACACACACATACATAGACACACACTCACACACATTCACCCTGTAAGACTGTACTTCAAGGGTCTTATTTGTGATAGGATCCTGGGTTGAAAGGACTGCTGGAAATAACCCATACAAGCACCCATTGGAGGTGATGTATTTCTCAGATTTCTTTCCACATCTGGTTTTGGCATGTCACAGGTGAGATGGCCCAAAGAATTACAGTTATCTTCCAGTTGCACCTTTATTCAGTTAATAAACCTTACTCCCTCTATACCAAACACGTTTCTGACTTCTCTACCAAAAATATAGGAATAAGTTATATCTTGTCTCCTAGATAATTTTCTAATCTTCCATGTCCCCACTGCCTGGTAGCACTAGGTAAACTCTTTGTCAAATATGTTCAAGTTTACCAAGGCAGTTTGCTGGTGTACAAAAAACACTATTTTGAAATTCTCCTAAGAAATTGCAGAAATTATCCCCCTTTTGTCTAAATCCAGAGACTTATTGGTGATTTAAAAGCAAAACATGTTCAGCTGATACCAGGAATGATGCAATGCAATCTTCCTGCTTTCAGAGAAACGTGGAATATGAGAATCATCTGAAACACACACTACAGCCACCATGGAGACTACCTCTCCCATCTGAATTTTCCAAGAAAAAAATTTGAACAGATTTGGAATGATCTAACAACTATTTGTGAGGGAGTGGACTCAAGCAACAACATTTCAGGAATATGAATGAGTTTAAAACGAACCATATGCAGGGCCATATATTTACATATTTTACCTGAAAAACATGAAGGGAATAGAGAGGATGAACATGGTCGTGTTTATCAAATCCCAGATAACACGGCGAGGAGCCCCCATTTTTGCAAACTGAAAGGGAGTGCATTGAGTAAGTTGCATAAGTATTGACATTCTTATTATAGGCCTATGTCTCTCTGGCATAGTTTAGTCAGCCATTTAATAGCCACCTCCCTGCCTGCTGCTGAAACAGTGGCAGTAGACAAACCAATGGGTCACTTGCCCTATGAACTTGGTGACTGATGCTATGAGCATCAGAATGACTGAATTTATCATTACATAACCTAATTCACTGAATATGGTAGGTTCTTAGAAGCTTCCTCAGCCTTAGACTGTCCAGAAGAGAGAAAAGCTGCCAAGAATTAAATTTGAATTATAAAGCATAAGTGTGTCTTTTCCATTCTCCTGCCCCAAAGCCATTCCTTCTGCCCTTCACAGTTGATGCTCCTTGCACCTCATTGAATCCAAATAGGTGTACATGGCCAAATCCTATTGCAAAATCCACATGACTGGCAGAGAGTGAGTGGATGATTATTAACTGAGACTTTGCAGATGTAGGTCTCCCGTCCATTTCAGGCAATGCCTTCCCTCTCATGTGGCCTATTGCTTCCTGAAGCACTGAATGAGCAGTTTCCCTGTGCCTCTATCTACTCCAGGCCCAGCGTCCCCTGTGGTATTTCAAGGGCATTAGCTCCATCAAACCTTCAAGAAGATCTTTGGGGAAAAGTAGAATTATATTTCCTCTTGTTGGACAATGTGAGAGAGGCAGATTCACACAAAACAAGGGTCTTCAGTTCTGGTGAATTTTTTAATCTAGACAGCTGGGCTTTGTCACAGCCCTATATACCATTCCAGGGTGGAGGAGACATGGTTATTGTACATTACTTGATGGGGATAACCTGCAAATTAATATTTTCCAGGATTTTTTGATTGTTCCTTTACTACGTAATTTACAGAGATTTGAGCCATTGCTGCGCTAAGCCTAAGGTTTATCCAAAGGATGATATGCTCAATTATGCAATGATAATAATGTCTTACATTAATATAGATAAGGATTTTTCAGTCTCAGCCCTATTGACATAGGACCAGACACTTTTTTTTATTGTGGGGGGCCATTCTGTGCATTTTAGGATCTTTAGCAGACTCTCTAGCTTTTATCCCCCCGATGCCAGTAGGCCTTTCCTTCCCCTGCTCCTCCTAATTATGGCCATCAAAAAACGTCTCCAGACATCGTCAAATGTACCTCAGGGGCAAAATTGCCTCCTCATCCCCATAAAGAACCCCTGAACAAGATCTTTTCACTTTACAAAGCTCTTTTTTTTTTTTAAAAGATTTATTTATTTATTTATTTATTGCATATCCCCCCTTTCTGCTTGTTCTTGCTGTGTTCATTTTTGCGTTCTTCTGTGTCTGCTTTTCTCCCCCCGTTGCGGCGACCCGCTGAGTCAGCTCACTGCGCAGTGGCCTGCCTGCTCGCGGGGGCTTGCCCTGCCCGTGGCGGCTTGCCCTGCCCACAGGGGCTTGCCCTGCCCACAGCGGCTTGCCTTCTCAAGGCGGTCTGCCCGCTCGAGGAGGCCCTGGGAACCGAACCTGGGGCCTCCTATATGGTAAACTGGCCCCCTAACAATTGGGCTACAGCCAGCCCCCAAAGCTCTTTTTATATCAAATTGGATTCTTACACCAAAACTGTGAGGACAAGTATTGTTATCTCCACCAGACAGGAAAAGAAGAAATGTAGACCCCCAGAGCTTTAGGCTTACGCTGCAGAAGAGCTCCTGACTGCCAGTACTTGGGGTATAATACTGCTTAGTCAAATGGAAACCTGAATTAATACAGCCAGTTGCAGAGTTGAAAAGTAAGCCTAGGAAGCTAAAAAGAAAAACAGAGATGCAAATATGCCCCCAATGAAATGATTTTTTTCTGCCAAGACTGGACCAATTTTCACTGGCTTTACCTGATGTTCTACAGGAAAGAAAACTGTTATGTACTAAATCTAAATTATGTAATGTGTACCTACAGCAAAGTAACTTGTTTAATTTTTAAAAGTTATTTTTGAAAAGTTTAAAAGCATTTATATGGAATATATGGAATAGTATACCTACCACTTTCAATTACTAAATACTAGTGATTGATGAGTTGTTTCACAATATTTTCATTGAAAATATGAAGCAAGTAATGCACATGGTAGAAGTCCCTTTGCTTCTCTCCTAGGCCTGTTCTAGTCTCTTCCCAGTGATTCCTGCTTTTATGAATTTGATGACAAATCAAGTTTTATTCCTTTAATACATAAATATATATCCATAAACAATACATGCTATTGCTATATATGATATTTAATTTATAAAAGTAAAATCTCTTATTGAACCTATTTTATAAATTGTTATTTTACTTAGTATTAGGGTTTTGAGATCTGTCTATCTACCTATCTTAGTTGATTTTAATTTCTATGTAATACCCTATTGCAGGACAATACTGCAAGTTATGGCATCTCCTATTAAAGGTCATTCAGCCTGATCCCAATTTTTCACTGTTTCAAACAATGCTGCTACATGAATCTCTGGACATACAGCTTAGGGCACAAGTTTAAGAGTCTTTCTAAGCGGGATCCATCTAGAATTATTTTATAATAGGAATGCACAATTTTAACTTTACAAATTGTTGATTTTAGAACAATTTTCCGTATGTTATAGTTTCTTTATGTTATTATTTTTCTTTCCATAAAGTTATTTATTTATTAGAGAAGCAGTGAGCTTACAAAACAGTCATGTATTATGTGCAGAATTCCCATATATCACCCCTACATCAACACCTTACATTGTTGTGACATAAAATTTTAAAGCATTATACTTCCATGGTTTTAAAAACTAAAATTTGTGTTTTAATTTATGTACCATTAATGTTCCAATTTTTCCTTAAGATTGATCTTTTGATTTTTGATTTCATATATCTGTTGATTGATTTCCATATTAATTACTAATATTGTTTCTTTTTGCCTTTTCTATTTTATCTGTTTAAGTTAGTTAGAAGTTAATTTATTTTATTAATCTTTCCAAAGAAACCTTTTTAAAAATTGTGTTGCTGTTCTGCATTGTTTTTTAGTTTTTTTCTATTTAATTGTAAATATTATAAAAATGAAAATGAGTGGTTAATTTTGGGTCTTATTTTTATATCCTTATATTTTCTTTAGGTTTATTCTTTTCCTGATCAGTCTTTTGAGTTGAAACTTCATTCATTCATTCTCAATCATTATAATTTTAATTGATGCTTTGATAGCTAAATACTGCATGCTAGACATTTTATAATTTCCATTGTTATTTCCTCCATAATCCATGATTTATTTAGCAATCAATAAAACCATTCACACTTTTTTTTTAACTTTCTTGTTCCTTTTAATTTCTAATTTAATGACATTGTGGTTATGAATGTGGCCTTTTTGATATTGAGTGTTTGAAATTGTTTGAGCCTTGCTTTGTGACTTCATTCGTATATGGTCAAGTTAAAAATATTTTATACATACTTGCAACATCATATAATCTCTATGCTCTAGAGCAGAGGTCTAAAAGTGTCCATTAGATAAATATTTTATTTTGTTATTTAGAACTTCATATTGATTAAATTTATTGCCATTTTAATGAGTCAGTCCCTGACAGATGTTTAAAAATTTACACATAATTATATGCTAGTCATTTGTTGTGAACATTCTGTCAGTTTTAGCATTAAATATCTGTTTATTAAAAACCCTCCCTTCTGTTTTGTTACTTTAAAGATTTTTTATTTTTAGTTTCTAAAATAAAATTGAAAATTACTTATAATCCATAGCTAATTAAACTTACTGACTTTATTATCTATTTCCATGCTCATCATTGTGAGAATTACCTCCAAGTACAGGTACTTCTTCCTGAAGTGGATACCTTACTACTTATGATGAGATTCTATGTGTAATAAAATATACTCAGTATTTATGTAGCTGGAATTGTCTTTTCAAGAGAAACCCTGGAGAGAATTGTCTACACCATTCTGTCTATTTTTCTTCTCTTCCCATAATCTCTTGACACCCCCCTTCAGTCAGGCTTTTGTCCCTTTCATTTAACCAAATCTGTTCTTATTATTTAAGGGCAGCCATGACCTCCATTGCCAAATCCAATGGTCATGTCTCAGTCTTCATCTTTTTTGACCTATGAGCAACATTTGACACAATTTCTCACTTCTTGGTTGAAATGCATTCCACATTTGATTTTTGTAACAGTGCCCCCCTAGTTCTCCCCTTTGTTTCCTGGCCGCCCATGCATAGGCTCCTACACTGGTTTCTTCCAACTTTCTTATCTGTAATTGCCACATTCCCCAGGGTTCAGTCCTCAGATGTTTTCTCTTTATCTCTAATTCATACCTGGCACATGACTTTAATTAATACCTATATTCTGTCCTGTATCTTCTGTCCCAACCTTTCCCCTTGGATACCAGATAGCTATTCAATGTCTACATGATGTCTTCGTTTAAATATCTTAGCAGAAATCTCATGTGCAAAATCACCTCTTTGTTTTAATCCACAAACCTGCATCTGGTGAGGTTTTTTCTATCACAATAAATGACAACTCTTCTAGACAAAACCTTTAGAGTCATTTTTTTTCTTCTTCCCCTTCTTCTTCTTCTTCCTCCATTTCACCCTACCCCCCTCTCTTTCTTCTCTTCCTTCTTCTAAGGTCATTCTTGAGTGCTCGGTCTGGAATTCATTGCTACAGACATGTATAACTTCCCAAGTCCTTTCAGAATTTGATCAAATGCCATGTCCTCAGAAAGGGCTGCCCTTAAGATTCTTCATGAACAATGTTTTCCAATCACCACTCTTTAATCCTCATATTGTCTTTTCTTTTTGACAGCATTTATCACCTCATGACTTATTATTTATTTATTTTCTATCTGTCCATCTGCCTTCATTATAACGTAAGATGCATGAGAAAAGGGGCTTTGTCTCTTTTGTTCCCTGCTATATCCCAAAGCTTGGAACAGAAATTGGCACATGGTAAATGCAAAAAACAACTGCTGAATAAACAAATTATGTCTTTGTTTTAAAAATCCTTCATAATTTTAAAATTCTAGATATATAGTTATTTTCTATCAGCACTTTGAATATTTTATTCCATTGTCTTCTGGAACCTATGGGAATTTTGCTTATCATACTAGTTGTCATTCCTTTTTATAAAGTATAGTCTGTCTTTTTTTTTTTTGTTACATATCCCTCCCCTTTCTGCTTGCTCTTGCTGTGTGTTCATTTTTTGTGTTCTTCTTATGTCTGCTTTGTCTCCCCCCTGCTGCGGCAATGTGCCGAGTCAGCTCACCACGCAGGCGGCTTGTCCCACTTGTGGGCGGGTCTGCTTCCGTTCCCCGGTGGCTTTTTTTGCTCCGTTCGCAGGCGGCTTTGCTCCTTTCACAGGTGGCTCGCCCTGCCCATGGCAGCTTTGCCCTGCCTGTGGCAGCTTTGCCCTGCCCATGGCAGCTTTTTCTTTTTGCCCTGCCCATGGCAGCTCTGCCTCACCCATGGCGGCGTTTTACCTTCTCAGGCAGTCTGCCCGCTCAGAGAGGTCCCCGGGAACCGAACCCGGGGCCTCCCATGTGGTATACCAGAGCCCTATCTACGGGCTATACAGCCGGCCCCTCTTTTATTTTTCAAAGTGTTTAAAATTGTCACTTAATTTTTAGATTCTATAGGTTCACTATTATGTGCCTTCGAATGGATTTATAAAGTTTAAAAAAATCTATGTATTTCTGTCTATCTATCTTTCATCTATTCCCCACATTCTAAGTTTCTTAGACTATTGGCTTTCTTAAATTTTTGATAATTCTCAGCTATTATCTTGTTAAATATTACTTCTCCACCCTTACCTCTATTATTCCCCAGAAATCTATCATCTTCTTCCTTAAGTCAATCAACCACTTTTCTTTATTTAAAAAATGCTGGTTTCTCTGAAATATCTTCAAACTTACTAATTTTAACTCACTAATGGAAAGAGATTTTAACTTCCATCAAATTTCAAAAACTAAGCTTTTATTCTCCAGATTTCTGATATTTAGCTGTTTTTGTTCTTGCTTCACTCCTGTATAATTGTGGCTCTTAGTTTCTTTGTTTCATAATGAGTATTTTGCCTTTGTTTGTCTTTTAGGCATCTTAAACACTTAGTTAAAAGTCTCTGTAAGACTGGTCTATAAAAGAAATTCATCTGGCATGAGACTTGTTACAAATTCTTAAAATGACAAATGAGACATTTTATTAAGAACTTTAGAGAAGTCTGCATTCCAAATCAGAGTACTTGAGTGAGAGCAGAACTTCTAGGGTCTATTACAGGCTGCAGCCATCCCAGCCAAGGCTAAAGGACTCCTTGTAGCTTCTATGTTGATGATAAATGGAGAAATCTTTGGATTATAGCTGAGGTTTGGGAAAGGTAGGCCTGGAGTAGAGGTTGATAAGAAGGTGCCAGGTTTGGTGGGATCTGTACTAGATATGAGAAAATCAGGAAAAAAGTACCACCTTACCATTCTCTTCCAAAACAAGAATAAAAAGAGCTAAAAAAAACCATTTATTGATTTGTGAGTGGCCTTCTACTTCCTAGAGCCTAATGGTATCTGTAGGGGCTGTCATTGCTCACCTCTGAAGTGGCATTTCTTAGGAAGATGGCTAGAATCCATCATCCACTCCAGAGTCTCGAGACACATGTGTGCCAGGGGGTACCCCTGAAGTTTCCACACAATCAGGCCTCAGGGAGTCTTAAGAAAAGAAACAGAGTAATGTTAAGGGAAGGATGAGAGGTTAAAGAAGAGGGAAAGTGGGAAGACACTAGTCCACATATTGATATGCCATGTTACAATTTTCACAAATTTACTATTTTTTCTTACAAATACTATCTCTTTGATAGTGTTAGAATTCTTAATGTGGTTTTTAAATTTTGATCCCACTCTGATTTGGCATGTTTTAATTTAAAAAATTCTCTCTTTATGTATGTTAATTCTTTCCTGTTCAGTGATTTTTGAGTTGCCCTTACCCAACATTCCAGATATGTCTTGTGCTTATAACTCTTACTCTTTCCTTCATAGTTATTTTGAGGTTCTAACATACCCATTTGGCTAACCAGTGGACAGTTTGTTTCTGTTACTGGTTAAAATGTGATGTTTCTGTCTTATACCTGCTTTGGCTTGATGCTTGCTCTCACCATGATCCAAGACAGGAATCATCAGCCATTGTTTTGCCTTGGTTCTTGAACAAAAGAGTCCCATTGCAGCTTCAACAGGTCAGATTTTACACCTCTGTTTTGTATGGGGCACCTTTACTCCCTGTTAGTCCACTGGCTTTGGAAATCAGATAGCCCCTCCCTACATGATGGGAAATCACCAGGTCATGGCTTGGAACCACCCCAGCCTATTCATTGCTGTACATATTTTGCTCTGTGTTTCTTGCCCATAGGGATGTTTTTATTGAGTTCATGACCAGCTAAATCAATTTGGTCTTTTCTTTTTTATTTTATTTCTCAGTACTAAGTGATCATGTAGACAATGAAAATACTACCCCATCTTAAAGAAAATTCTCTGATACCTTCTCAAAACCCATGGTTTTCTTTTCTTTTTCTTGGAGTGTGCTTATTAGTTTTGAAAATGTTCTTTAAAATTTTGTTTTATATTTGATTTCCTTTTTTTAAATTTTTAACTTTTAATTTTTTAACAGATACTTAGATTACATAAATGTTACACACAAAAATATAGGGATTCCCATATGCTCCACTCCCCACACTTCCCACAACCTCCCACATAAACCTCTTTCATTAGTGTGGCACATTCATTGCAATTGATAAATGCATCCTGGGGCATTGCCATTAAGCCTGGACCATAGTTTACAATGCAGTCTCTCTCTCACATGGTTCTGCATGTTACGTGATGATATAAAATGGCCTGTATCTGTCTATGCAATGTCATTCAGGATGATTCCCAAGTCACAAAAAAGCCTCTGCATTACAACTGTTTTTCCCTCTCCCTGCCCCCAGAGCCTCCAGTGGCCACTGGCTCTACATCAATGTTATAATTTCTTCCATTGCAGAATCACAATATGTCTATAGTAGTATACCAGTAAGTCCACTCTAGTCCATAGTTCTTTCCCCAATTCTGAGGATTCTGGGATGGTGATGTCCACTCCATCTCTAATTGAGAGGGGGTTTATATCCCATGGGGAAGTAGGATGGGACTATCTTGCTTGAGGTTGCAGACTCTTTCTGTTCCTTGGGATGGTCGTTGCCCATCATCATCATCTTGTTAGTTGTCCTGGATGAGTCCAATGAGCTGTGGAGTTGATGTCACAGCACCACTGAGGTTCCAGGCCCAGCTGGCACATGGACAGCCCAAAGACTCGAGTCTCTTGGACATACACTTACAAACTCTAGCACCAAGTATAGGTTTAAATAAAAGGGACAGATGAGCCATGTGTAGGGAAGACATAGTTGAGTCCAACTCTGTCACTCTCAGGAACACAGACTCCTAAGTAAAGCCCACTGACAAGGCACCAAACTCTGGAGCTATCTTCCCTGACCATAGGACCTGGGTGTCTCCAGAGCCCTCAGGAGCTCCACTATTTAGGGTAGTATCCACTTTGGCAGTCTATGAGATCCTGTTGAGATGTGCATAAGCGTTACCTCTGGGATGACCTCCCAACTCACTTTGAAGTCTCTTAGCCATATAAACTCATTTGTCTTTACCTTTTTCCCCTTTTATTTGAGGTCTTTTCCCAGTTGCATTGCTAGTTGGTGCTTGGTAATAATCCCTCAATGCCAGGGAGGTACATCCCCAGGAGTCATGTCCCATTCTGGGGGGAAGGTAATGCATTTATATGTTGAGTTTGGCTTAGAGAGGGGCTACATTTGAGTAACAAGGAGGCTCTCAGGAGGCAACTCTTAGGCACCCCACAACAATAGGCTAAGTTTCAATTTCAAGAGCAAAGGCTTGTAAGCATAGTCATCAATATCAAGGACCCCTCAATGGATCATCCTCCTTTACCAGTTCTCCAAGAAGCCCTGGTTCATTTTAGTGAGAGATTATATGTGGAAAACAAGATCTGAGTGTCAGTTATGCTCATTGCTATTGAGATGTCACTGCTCTCAGGCTTTCTAAGTGGACAAAGCTAAAGAATATTTGTGTATATGAGGGTGAAGGAGCAGGTACAAACACATTTAGATCTATCTATCTACCTACCTATCTATCTATCTATCTATCTATCTATCTATCTATCTAATCATCTATCAATCAACTGCCATCTATCATTCTTGAAACCTCTGTTTATATCGATATATCCAATTCCAATCCAACACCACAGGATTCATTTTAGTTTACCCCCTTTCTATATTTGCTGCTTTCTTCCCTAACAGTGAGAAAGCTGGCACCCATTATCTTCAATATATTCATTAATTCGATCAGTGCCTTTCCATATAATTAATCTTTTATTACTGCTGAATAACTATTGTTGCTACGTTTGCTGTCAATTCAGTTGGCATTCCACTGTAGGTAGTATTTTTTAATAGATTTTAATTTTTAGATCAGTCTTAGACTTACAGAAAAATTGAGAGTTCCCATATACTCCACACTTAGTTTCCCTTATTATTAAGATCTTGTACACTTGTTACAATTAATGAACCAATATAATGCTAGATGTCATATATTATCATTAACTAAAGTCCATAGTTTATTCAAATGTCCATAGCCTTTACTAATGTCCATTTTCTGTTCCAAGACTCTGTCCAGGATTCATTACACTTAGTTTTCATGTCTCATGAGGCTCCTTTTAGCTGTGGATGTTTCTCAGATTTTCGTTGTTTTTGATGACTTTGGCAGTTTTAAGGATTATTGACCAGCTATTTCATAGGATGTTCCACTATTGGAATTTGTCTGAGTTTTTCTTCATGATAAGTCTGAGGCCATGGTTTATGGGGTGGAAGACCATAGAGGTAAAGTGCCATTTCATCAAGGGTACATACTATCGACATGGTATATGCTGTTGATGTTGTCCTTGATCACCTGGCTGAGGTAGTGTTTGTCAGGTTTCTTCATCATAAAGTTATCCTTTTTTCTCTCCTTTTTAATATTCTACTCTGTGGAAGAAAGTCATTATACTCAGCCCATATCTAAGAAGTGGGAAGTTATGCTCCTCCTACTGGAGGATAGAGTAGCTACGTAAGTATTTTTAATTGTAGGCATTCTTCGGGTGTGCAGTAGCATCACATAGTTGTTTTAATTTGCATTTCCATGATAACTAATGATGCTGAACACTTTTTCAAATGTTCATTGGCCATTTTGATATTCTTTTTTTTTTGTTACATATCCCCCCCTTTCTGCTTGCTCTTGCTGCGTTCATTTTTGTGTTCTACTGTGTCTGCTCTGTCTCTCCCTGTTGTGGCGACGCGCCGAGTCAGCTCACTGTGCAGGCAGCTCTGCTCCATTCGCGGGTGGCTTTTTTTTTTTGCTTCCGTTCATGGGTGGCTTGCCCTGCCTGTGGCGGCTTTGCACTGCCCGTGGCGGCTTTTTGCCCTGCCCGTGGTGGCTTTTTGCCCTGCCCATGGTGGCTTTGCCCCGCCCACAGCGGCTTGCTGTTCTCAAGGCAGTCTGCCCGACCAGAGAGGTCCCTGGGAACCAAACCCGGGGCCTCCCATTTGGTGAACCAGCGCCCTAGCCACTGGGCTATGGCCGGCCCCCTGATATTCTTTTTGGTGAGGTATTTGCTTACATCTTTTGTTTACTATTTTATCAGATTGTTTTTCTTTTTTCTGACTGATTTGTAGGGATTTTAAAGAATATATTCTGGATAGGAGTTTTTTGGTCAGTATACAGTTTGGCAGTATATATTAAAACTCATTGTTTCATCAAATCATTTGAAAATTTTATTATGATGATCTTATAGCTAGTAAAGTTTTTTTGTTGGAACCCAGCAGTTCTGGACTGTGTAAAAATTCTTAAATGACAAATTATTATTTTGCCACTGCTGGGGTTTCTTTAGTTAATGCCAATATTAATATTATATATATTCCTCATTTGGGGTCCCTATTCCACAAATATGAATTTGGAACCCCTCCCACACATGGAGCAGGTATGATTATCCAGTACCTTTTGAGTGATCACACCTAGGGCCCAAGGAAAATAATAAAATTCTTTGCTGTTTCCCCAAGGTGATTGGTGGAACTTTCTATTTCCCATTTCATAGATAAAGCAATGCTTCACAAATCCTGGATTTTATAGATAGCTCCTAGACATCAAATGCTTGTGACTGAACCACTTCAACATGGGTGGGAGACAGGAGCTTCTGCATCAGATTAATCTCCAAATTTGACCAAGACTTTCTGCTATGTGTTTAAGTACTTGCTCTCAAAATGTATTAGCATGTGCAACCAATTTTAAGGTCTATACCTAGCAATGTCTCTAAACATATATATTTTAATAAATGCTGGATAAGACTAGGCAATCAAGTCCTTAGTCATTTCAGTGTCCCTAGCTGCTGGAATAGTACCTAGCCCATAGTTTGTTAATTTTGTAAATAAATCAAGATTAATTGCCAGCTTTAATGCAGACCAAAGGGTGAGGAAGATATAGTTGGAATCCATTTTACTGAAGACAGCCTTTAGAATGATTCTATTCTTGTTTGTGTAAGTTATGGTCGTTTGACAACAGTCCCTAAGAAAGAGAATATGATAAGCCTCTTGTCAATACCAAGGATGTGTCAATAATGGAAAAACTCTTCTGTGCAGCCTGTCCTGGGAACAACAAAGCAGACAATACCTATTATCCATGTGTCATTTCCTGGTTGAGGACATAAAAACAGATCAAGGCAAAACCCAGTGCATCTTTAAATTAGTGGCACAGATCGATGCCCATATTTCTCAGTGTCATGTTTCATTATGTTGAACTATTTATGTCATCGTAACCCAAGGCATCTTAATGCAACCTGACATCCAGGTTATGTTGCATTAAAAAAAAAAAAAGAAACCACTGCATTTTGTTAATGGGGTGGAAAACATTTCAGGTCTCTATTTTTCTGTTCAGTAAAGGGTTATCACATCTTGTGTAGGGGTACAATCTCTGTATTGAAGGTTGAAAGGTCAGAGACCTAAATTTAAGTCTGGCAGAAATATTCCTTTGGTTTGACTTCTCATCCCTCTTTTCTTAATTTAAGGGTGGTGAAATTATTCTTCATGATAGACTTTTGATATGGCCACTTAAATTGGGGCAACTCTCATCAACTCTCCAAATGGAAATGTCACTCATTTTTAAAGATTCTACTTAAATGCTATGCCCCCCATTAAGCTTTTCCTTCTTACAATTTATTTTCTTCTTTCTTTTCTGAACTTTCATAGCAAGTCATCTCTACTAGTATGGCATATTTTAATTTCTAAATAATATTACATGTTTTTGAGTAGCTCTATTAACTATATTAAATTTCTTTATCATAAGGACTAATTTTATTGCTGTATCTCAGTGATTCTCTAATCTTAGGTGTCAATTAAAATAATTTATCTAGAAATGTCAATCTTTGCTCCACTACCAGAGACCAAGAAATAGTAGGGCTGGGGTGGGAGTAGCAATCCACATTTGTACAAAAGCCTAAGGAAGGTAAATACAAAGAAAAACATTCATAGGCATATCATAGTCAAGCTGCTGAAAACCAAAGATAAAGACATAGAATATCTTGATAGCTTCTAAGGAAAAACATCACCCTGCATACAGAGGAACAGCAATAGGAAGGAAGGTTGATTTTTCATCAAAAACGATGAAGGCCAGAAGACAATGGAATGTCCATCTTAAAGTGCTGCAAGAGGAAAACAAACAAACAAACAAACAAAAAAACCCACTACCTGCTAACCCAGAATCTATATCCAGCAAAAATATCCTTTAAAAATGAAGGTGAGATAAAGATGTTTACAGATTTAAGAAAGCTGAGAAAAAATGTTGCCAGCAGAACTGTGCTATAAGAAACACTAAAAGAAGTAACTCAAAATGATGGGAAGTGTTTTTGCTTGGAAATTTGGTTCTACAGAATGAATGACAAGAACTAGAAATGATAAATGTGAGTTCATATAACAGACTAACTCTTAAATTTTCCTCTCAATTTTGTGGAAGAATAAATGACTTTTTAAAGCATATCATTGTAAGGTGATGTTTATAAAATATGTAGAAATAAAATGTATGAAAATAATAGCACAAAGATTGGTGGAGGGGGAACCAGCTGTGGCTCAATTGGTAGGGCCCTGGTTTACCACATGGGAGGCCCAGGGTTTGGTTCCTGAGCCCTCCTCGAGAAGGCAAACCACCTCAAGAAGGCAAGCTGCCGCAAGCCGCTGCAGGCAGGGCAAGCCGCCGCTGGCAGGCAAGCTGCCGCGTGGTGAGCTGACTTGGAGGGATGCCGCAGCAGGGGGAGACCAGCAGACACGGAAGAACACAAAAAGCAATGAACGCAGCAAGAACAAGCAGCAAGGGGGGGATATACATACATATATATATATATAAAAGATTGGTGGAGGTAAATCAGTACTAACTGCTCTAAGACCCTTACATTTGTAAAATTGGAAGTGTGAAAAATGAACAGGTAAAATATTAATTCTAAGGATATCCTGATAAATTAAGGATCCATATTATGATTCCTAGAGTTTTCAAGAAAAATAACAATAAAAGGATATGTAACTAAAAGTCAATAGAAGAAATAAAATAAAATACTAAATCTATTCAATTAGATCAAAAGATAGTAAAAAAGAATGGAGAAATAAATAGAAAATAAACAGTAAGGTGCTAGACTTAAACCCAATCCCAAATAATTACATTAAGTGAAAATGGCCTAAACATCCAAATTAATAGGCAGAGATTGTCAAGCTGCATATAAATGTAAAATATACACGGTCTTCAATATTTAATCTGAATGTAAGCAGGTTGAATGTAAAAGGATGAGAAAAAATATGTATATACTGTGCAATCATAGATGAACTGTTAACACTTCCTTTCAGTATTTAATAGAACAAAAAGGCAAAAAATCATTAGAAATATAGAGAATCTAAACTACACAACCAAACATTCTGATTTAATTGATTTTAACAGAACACCATACATGACAACTACAGAATACACATTGTTTTCAAGTGCAAATGGAACATTCACCAATATAGTTCATATATTGGGTCATAACATGTATCTCATAAATTTCAAGTTATTGAAACCTTACAAAATATGTTTTTTTACTGCAACAGAATTAAGTTGAAAATTGTTAACAATAATATATATAGAATAATTCCTAAGTGCTTGGAAATCAAATGACACTCATTTCTAAATAACCCATGATTCAAAGAAGAAATTATAAGGGAAATTGGAAAGTATGTTGAACTGAAGGATAATGAAAATATTGAAAATCTTTGGACTTTGTGGACACAAAATGCACTAAGCACAATAAAAGAAGAAATAGGCTGGCCTTGCATAACTTAAATTAAGATGTCTGACAATATCAAGTGAGGATGTGGAGCAAATGAAACTTTCATACAAAATTGGTGGGAATATAAAAGGGTACAATCACTGTAGAAAACTGATTAGTCATTTCTTTTAAAGTTAAACATATATCAACTCTATGACCAAGCAATCCTACTCTACGGTATTTATTCAAGAGAATTAAATTTTTTTTGCATATAAAATGACTTCTACAATTAAGTTCATAATGGCTTTATTCACAAAAGACAGAAATTGAAAACCAACTTTTAATAGAATAATGGATAAGCAAATCATGGCATATTCATACAATGGGATATTATTAAAAAACAAGTATGAACAAATTTTTGAGGCCTGCAATGACAGGGATGGATCTCTCAGACTTTATGTTAAAAGGAGTAAGCCGGGCACAAACAAGTACACCCTGTGTGACTCCATTTATGGAGTTTTAGAACAGACAAAACTAACCTATGGGGATTCTAAATCAATTCAATGGTTACCTGGAGCAGTGGGGGTGACAACAAAAGGACGTGATAGAAATGTTCCGTATCTTAATTAGAATAAAGTTTACACAGGTATATATAATGGTCAAAATTCATTGAGCTATATATTTAAAATCCATACATTTTATTGTGTGAAGGCTATACATTTATACAGCTGTTAAACAATTTGAATACTTTGGAAAGTATGGAACTAGTATTGTATGTCCAGAAGTGCAGAGCATATTTTGCAAAAATAAATGAAATAATGACAATTCACAATAAATGTGTTGTCTCTGAATTCTTCTACCTGTATTTCAAGGAAAATATATTGCCTATTTTCTTTCCATTTTTTTGAAAAATAACATGCTTTATGAGTTTCCTCAAAACTGGAAAAAATAAATGGGTCTCTTCTTTCTTACCTCTGGTTCATGCCTCAATAATTCCAGGGTTTGTTGTTACAAATGCTCTTTTCTCCACCAGAAATGCCTTTCCCAGCCTTTCTGTCTGCTTTGTTCCCTCTCCTTCAAAAGCTCAATGACACCAAGGCCTTTCCAACTAGGCTTGTTGTAAGCATCTAACCAATAATGATTTTCCCTGCTTTAAATCCTGTAGTTCTTATTGACTGATCCAGTCAGTCTGGCACTTACATGCAAACCACAGTGTATGGCAATCTCATTCCCTTGTGGGTCTTTTCTCTACAATAATATTGTAAACATCTATTGAAAACATTTCTGCTTCTCAGTCTCTTATAGCCTGTCTTCCTCTCCCACGATGCTAAATAAAACTAAATTACTTGATCATGCATTTTAAAATTAAGAACATGGGTTTTGGGGTTAAATGTGAGTTAAGTATGTAATGGCACTCAAGAACTACATATTTTTGGAAAATTAATCCGTCTTCATCTATAAAAATAGGAAGACTAATTTTTTGTTCATTAAGTCATTGTAAGGATAAGATGGGCTAAAGTACATAAACCATTTAGCACGTTGTCTGGCACCTAGTAAGCATTTAGCAAGTGATTGTCAACAGGTTGCTGTTGTTGATGTGCCATTATTGTGTGGTTGTGACATCTTCACTTATACTGTTAAGGAACATGCAATATTAAACTGATTGAGAATTTAGAAATTGTGTAATCCGACCCACTTATTCCATTAATTAGAAAGCTGAGGCCAGAGAGGAGTCTGTTGATTGATTAAAAGTCTTAAAGAAGAGTTTCTAAGCTTCAAAGTTTATGTTCTTTATCACCTTATGTTACAATTTCATTCCACTTTTGCTATATAGAGAGAACAGCTTTCCAGTTAAAAGAGTAAAATGCTGTTCTCCATTTAGCAGGGAAGGTGACCCTTAGAATTTCTTTCTAATTATAAACTTTTTAACTTAAAAATAGCACCTAAAAGGTATAGAAGGGCAAACTCTGATCACATGCACATTCCACAGTTATTCTACATATTCACAAATGTTTAGGTCAACCTCATTCAGGACATAAAAAATTGAGTTATTACTAACTGTTCACTGTACACTGTGATCTCAATACTCAAAGGTAAGCAGAGTTGATTTATTTTGGTCAAGTCCTCTTAGTTGTATGACTCTGTAAGAGACTCTGCTTGGCCCTGTTACATGTCCAAACTTTGCACTAGAGTTTTGGCCAAGCTTTAGTGTGAACTTCCCAAAAGCTTGGCCATGTTCCTGGGTGGACCACTGAGCCTATCCTAAGCTCTTACCTAAGATGAGGTGATACTGTCTAAATCACAGAATATACTATTCTCCGAAAGACTGCAAACTATCTGATCACCTTCCATCAGCCAAACACCAGACCACCTGACCTTTTCCAGACCCTCTCAGTAATTTTACAGTTGCCCATTCCCCTCCGATGTTGTACTTAAAAAAAAAAATCTAGCTACCTTTGGGCTAATCAGAGTTAAGACCAACTGGTTGCTGCTGGCTTCTCTTCTCCCCTATCATGGTAGGTTTTTAAAAAAAATAGCTTTATATATTTTTTTCCTTTTTTTTTCCTCCACCTCCCCCCGCCCCCCCCTCTTGTTTTTGTGCTCACGGTCTGCTCTCTGCGTCCATTCACTGTGTGTTCTTTCCATCTCTCCTCTGTGTGTCTCTTTTTCTTGTATCATCTTGCTGCGTCAGCACCACGAACCATCAGCTCTCTGTGGCATGGGCCAACTTGCCTTCACCAGGAGGCCCAGGGAACCTGGGGCCTCCCATACGATAGACGATAGACGGGAGCCCAGTCCCTTGAGCCACATCAGCTTCTCTATCATGGTAGTTTGAATACAATCTGTCCTGACACATTAAGTACTGTTTGGTGCTTTTCTTTGTTTGCAAATTAATTAAATTAATTGTTTTACTCAGAAAATACCCAAACTCCTGCTTTGGAGGCCACCACAGCACACTAGTGGTAAGCCCATTTCTCCTCCATCTAGAAAGTGTGGCGCAAACACCATGCTGAGAGGAAGTCTCGGTGAGAATTTGTAGATGGCAAAGGAAAAAGAGAGAGGAAAGAGATGAGATCAGGAAGATGAACAAATGGAGGTTTCCAATATTGAGGCTCTAAGAGGAGAGGATGAATTAGTGTCTGTGGAAATGGATCATTAATAAAGGACTCCCTTCTGACCTGAATGCAGCTGCTATAGTGTGCTCAGATCAGCAGTCATGTTGGTTTCCTTACAGTATTTATCCCATGGGCCTCCTTCTAACCTTGGGTAGATTTTGAAAGGCCCAGAGCTCCTGGATGGTGCTGCAGTCACCACTCCCTTCATTACTTATCCATTGCTTTGGGGCTGCCTGGGTGTCCATAGTTAAGTGCCTAAGAGCTGCTGATTATTACGATTTCCTTTAACCAGCTCAACACATTCTTTGCTTTCCAATATTTGATTTCAGTCTTAATGTGTGGTGCCAAACACGTTGGAACTTGTTAGGATTCTCCAAATATCTTCTTTGTGCTGGGGAAATCACACCAGTGACAGGCCCTCCTCTCCATCTCCCTGGAGCTTTTATGCATGTACTATGCCCCCTACTGTCCCCATTACTCTGTCTCACAGAGGAACTGACATTCACAGGCAGAGCCCAGATACCAACAACACTTATTATGTTTTAAAACTTCATTTCTCTATGTATTTCCCCCTTATTCCATTCAAATACTGCACGTAATAAAGTTGCCAAAACTCTCCCTCCATTGGAGTGAAAACCATTCATTTGTCGTCTCAATTTAAGATTCCTGACTCCAAATAGAAGGATATTCTCTGTGGACGTAATGGGACATTTAGCAATTCATTCATTTTCTTCACATGCTACTTATTTAGGCGCTCAGCAGTTGGTGGCTTTGATGTGGAATGGTGAAATTATAAAGACATTACATATCATAAAAATATAAATGAAAGAAAACACAGACCCTCTTTTATATCAGAGTAAATTGACTGCTGTCATATTAAGGGTATTTTGTTTTATAAATTATACCCGTTTCAAGGTATTCCCTGAGTGAGTCACTACTTTGTCTTTTATTTCTTTTTTCTTTTTTTTTTAACAAAATAAATTTTTCGTTTCCAATACATGGAGGTAAAGAACTATGTGTTCAAACATTGAAATTACTGTTTTTAGTACCAAACTTGTCATGTAATTTTCAGTATCAAATCAGAAAAGTGGTCAATTCATGCACGAATCCCCAAATCATGTTGGAAATAACAAAAGTACTTAGGAATCACATCAGATTCACCAATTATATTATTCCAAATTTCCTTTCTTAAGATGGTCCCACAGTATGGTTTCTGCTATAATATTTGGTTCAAAGAGTTAAGATTATTCTCTCCAATACACTAATGACCCCTTTCAATAATCCATTCTGTGTCTGTCCTCCATAAATGTGCTTACTCCTCTTCCAAGATATGCTCTCTGCTCTCTGGGCATGACCAGCAAGGAGGAGATGGCATTCCAAGATGGAAGTCAGAGCTGCCTACTCCAGGAAGGCCAACAGATCCAGATGTGGGATTGGTCTACATGTTGGAACACATAAGCGACCTTGTGTGGCTACTGCCAGAAGGATGTGAGATTGACTAGTCCCAGCAAAAGCCTTTCTCATGGGAGAGTTGGGGAGTGGTCTGAGGTCATGGAGGTCAAAGCTAAGAGAAGAATCAAGATAAAAAATTCAGCTGAGGGGTGCCAGGTCAGAAGAAACAATGGGAACAAGAATAAGACCAGGGTTTGCAGAAAGTACAAGCAGAGATGGTAGGATTTGCTGGGAATGGGTTGAGACCAAAGAAGGTGCAGGATTTTCCACAAGTCCTATTATTTTTAAATGTTAGGGACTCCCTTTCCTTATGATTGACTGTTTTTGTCTGGAGTTGGCTGTTTTCATTAGCCAGCCATAGGTATTTAGGAAGGAGTACTTCCTGGGGTCTTATGAGTAGACATAATACTCTTTTGTTAAACCTCCAAGAAAGGTTTATGCTTACTAATATTACAATATTCAGTAAGAAATACATGTTTCCCCTCTCCATTCCTGAT
The DNA here is from genome assembly GCA_004027955.1 of Chaetophractus vellerosus. Classification (NCBI taxonomy): domain Eukaryota; kingdom Metazoa; phylum Chordata; class Mammalia; order Cingulata; family Chlamyphoridae; genus Chaetophractus; species Chaetophractus vellerosus. Next base: position 24,667 of record PVKH010002446.1, read on the forward strand.
TGCCTCCATTTCTAACAGATCACTGCATTTGTTCCATCCTCACATGAGAGTCTCCCCATCCCCTTGAGGATTTGAGATGAGATTCTCTTGGTGTCCTTCAGCTTGCACATTGGGGTTTAGGGGTGGATTATCATCGGTGAGTTTCTCTTAGTTAGGGACAGACTTCCCCATGAATACCTTGCAACTGACTCCCAAGCTGAGTCCTTCCCCCTGTGCCATGAAATAAGGTTTAAAATAAGGTCCATGATGGCTTAGCTATCCTTATCTCTCTCAAATTGTTCCCTCCTGCCTTGTTAGAGCTTATCTAGTAACTGTGGCAATGATTTGCAAATTACAGAGTAATAAATTCTTAATCCAGTTTTATTTTAACATCTTCATTAATTATGTGGAAGAGGGAGACAACCGCCCGCTAATTAAATTTTCAGATGTTGCTAAATTGGGAGGAGTTGCAAACCCAGCTGAGAGCCAAAATGCAAACTAAAGGAATCTGGAGAAATTATGTGAAGTGCAGGTAGGACCAGACTGTGGGTCAAATATGAAACAAAGACATGGAGGCCATCTGGAAAGCTCCATCACCCCAAGGTCTGAGGGACTGCCTGTGAAGCCAGGGCAACCATGACTACGATGAGGAGGATCTGGTGGGCGGGTTGACAGATTTCTGTTTTCTCCTATCTGGTGGTTGTGTCTAACGGTTCAGACCCCATGGCACCGGTCACAATGACCTGTGAAAGTGGTGGAAGGACAGTACAAACAACTCAGGGTGTGTATGAAACTTTGTTCCTTGCAGCCGCCATAGTACCTGGATGCTGGCTGGGCACATGGTGAGTGATAAGAATTGAAAAACTAAGGTATGCGAAAAGGGATTCAAAAAAATAAGAAGGACTAGGGGAAGACAAAAAGACTATTGTTATTGTCTTTTACAGTAATGATAATTATTATCAATCTTTGTTAAATTAAATTTAATTGAAGTTGATTAGGGGGAAAATGGCATATGTGGGCAAAGATAGCAGAGGAGAAACAAAAGCCGAAATGATTAACGTGGGTTTCTCCACATGAATGTTGAGGCAAGTGACGTGGGTTGCTAGGGTGCTGAGGCCCTTCCCTGACCCATCTATGTCCCAGGAGTGAAACACTCTTGTGGCTTTTAACTTTTCCCAGAACAAGCAATGGAGAATTAGGTTAGGAAGACTGGCCGCTGAGGCCAGGGTAGAACATTTGAGCATCATCTGTGCCATGGCCATTGCATGGAGGGAATGATTTTTTCCCTAGAACTACCAGCTGATTCCCTTTCTCTGGCCATAATCTTTGTCCAGTGTTAGTCACACCTACCTTTAGTCCATGCCCCATAGTGGGTATTGAGCTCACCACACCATAACTGCCCGACACAAGGCATATACTTATTTATCCCTGGTTGGAGTCCCAGACCCTAAAAATGACCGCAGATGCTACTGTTCACCCTGCTTTCACCTCTATCCCCTTGCCTACAAAGGACGCTAAATGAAAGGGTGCTCACTACACACCTACCCCCAGAGCTGACTAAACACCACAAAGACAGTACTTGTTCTACTGAAGTAGAGACAGTTTCATCTTCATAGATGGAAAGCAGCAGAATCATTAAGACTTTCTCCTCCTATAGCAGAGTTTTATCTATTTTCTCCCCTATCCTTGACTCTGAGCTCTACAAGGCTATGGAATATGGCTTCTCTTATCCTAGTATCTTCCCCCATGAAAACAAGGGGTGAACACAAAGGGAGCTTTCAAATAGTAACTAAGTGACATGTGACATTCGGGAGAAATACTGCTTCCCCCCAGTACCTACCTCTCTATTTAGAAAATGAACACTGGGCATATAGGCAGTCATATGCAATTCTCAAAAGAAAAGAAAGGCTAATTGTAGATATGATGCATTTTCAGTCCAGTAAAGGGCAGTAGATCTTCCAACAAAAAGTATCAGATAGTGCTGCTGAGAAAGCATTGAACTCTGTTGCCTCTTGGCTCCTACCTAGTGAGGCAAGGTGGAAGGAAAAACATGAAAATAGTCAACAAGTAAGTTTAGGATTATAAGAAAGGAGGCTAATTGGTCTTTCACCTTATTTCCCCTGTCATTCCTTCAAGTATTAGGTTAAGCCTCTGTATACATTTCAGGAGGGAGCTGTCGGGATTATACCTTGCCTTCCTGTCCATCATGCCGACAGCTCCTGTAACATGGACTCGATTTTGATAAGCCCTACCACTCATCATGCCACTCCTTGTAGTCAAAACCAGTATATAATTTATGGTGCCCAAAGCAGTGTGTGTGTAAAAGAATTAACCAGGAGCAAGGCATGTGCACAAGACAGTCACTGACTTGTTAAGTGGCTGTCCTTGCCTGCTTCTGGGGGATTGCTGCTGTTGTTTTTCCCTTTGAAGTTCCTAAGCACAACTAGACACAACTATTGTGCCTTTCCCTAATTTGGAAAGAAAAAAAAATACTTT
>PVKH010002447.1:0-27146 GCA_004027955.1 Chaetophractus vellerosus
TTGCAAAACCTACTCTCCAGGTCACTGGACTCACCCAAGACAACTAACAAGGAGGTAAGGATGGACAACCACCATACCAAGGAACCGAGAGTCTACAACTGCAAGCAAGAGAATCCCATCCATCAGCATATGGGATCAAAGCCTCCTCTCTATTAGAGGTGGAGTGGGCATCACCATCCTAGAATCCTCAGGACTGGGGAATGAAATATGGACTAGAGTGGACTTACTGTCATAACACCTTAAGCACTGAAATAAACATGATAAGAGACTAAAAGAATTTTTAAACAATTTTCACTTTATCCTACTATTTTCCAAAATTGACCATAAAATCAATTTTTAATAGAATTAAAAATATAAGAGTGCATAGCCTTTACTTTAGCACTTTTATTCCTGTTATATGTATATTTGCATATCTTGAGTCTCCTTGAATTTATAGTATTTCATTTTGCATCTTGTACCCAAAATGTTTGAAAGTCACTCCTTTTCACTCAATTCTCTAATGCTATTTGCCTATTCCAGTTTTTAGTGGAATCATCACTAATGATGTCTACAAAGGGAACGATGGCTATACACAGTCCAATACAATGAGTTTTAAATTTGTTTGCATCAGTACCATTTTACTTTTCTCAAACATAGACTCACTGGGAATCCTCAAATATAAAACAGAAAAAACAAAACCAAAAAATACAACAACACAGGTATTCTCTAATTCTCTGGTTGGAGTAGGGATCTGTCCCTTATTCATCTATTTAGTCTCCTTGTGGAGAAACTGTGTTCACAGCACTGCGAGTTACCATCTCCTCGACTGCGATGTATGTCATCTGGAACAAGTTTCTCAACTTCTCTGGACCCAATTTTTTCCATCTGTAAAATGAAGAATTTATAACCCCCAATATGTTCACAGTCTTATTATGAGTATGAATAACATGGTAGATTTCATCTCTCCAGGTCCCATGTCATTTCCCAGCCATTGTTTTGTGCCAACTCCATGTTTTTCCAATCAATGCAGTATCTTAAAAATGTGTCAAAGCCAAATTAATTTGAAATAACTCTTATTTGTTTAGGTACCTGCCACCCTTCCCCAAGATATTTGAAAAGTGCTTATGTTATAAATAAAACCTGATTCAGAGACTGAGGGAAAAACATATTGTGGTTCATCTTAACCAGGTGCCTCATCTTATATGAAATTCCATTATTTTAAGCTCATTCTTTTAGTTAAATGTCTGTATCACATTAAACGATTCATTAAATGAAATGAAAGATCATAAAAGGAATTGCATGGGAGAGAGAATCAAAATCACAGAACGTGTTATTTAGAGCCTTTCCTAAGAAGGTTTTTTTTTTTTTTTGCTTTTTTTTTTTTAAGAGAATTTGGAGGTAAACCTAATGTAGCAGATGTCTAAAGATAAGAAAATAAAAGAGTGCCCAGTGAGGTAAGTCAAACAGAAGGAGACAGATCAAGCACCAAAGAAATCTTTGTCTACCACTGGTGATGATAATTCTGTTCGTTACATGACTAATAGCCCATCTTTGCATTTTCCATGGCAGTTTGCAAAGCTACCTCATACCTTGACTTCACATGATCCTTGTAATATCCATGTGGAAAATTCAGACAAGTCTTTATAAATTTCTTTTTTCAATAGTTAAGTTAAATGAAACTAAGAGAAGACTAAGTAAATTGCCTAACTTCAAATGTCAGGAAGTAGTAAGAAAATAATCTGGGTAAAGAACCTTGGCCTTCTATGATCTATTAGGTATATCTGCTCTCCCACTTTGCACTGTTGCAAAAATCAGCCAACCCTGAGATAGGAGCCCAGTAACGTTCACTAAGTTGCTTCTGTTTTCTGTCCAGAAAGAAGTTTACCTAAGGGCTACATTCATTGCTATTCAATTTGCTTTATTAATTTTAGTTGATTTGTGTTCTTATTTGCTATTCTAATTTAGTATTGTACATGTTAGTGATATGAAGAATGTTGTCTCAATAACTCTCATAGATCTTTACAGTGTAGGTGGAAAGGTAATGTGCTACAATGAGTTTTGAAAATTTAAGGTAAAGAATATCTAAACTGAACTCAGACAGCTAGGAAGAGTAGACAACTGTTTATGAAGTTTTATTTAAAGAGCCTAACTAATAATTTCCTGCTCCTCTCAGATTATCTTTTCCTTTTGCTCACTGGTACATGAAATTAACATTTAGAGCTTCTTTATTTCAGCTAAAGATTTCATCTATTATTGTTGATGTAACCAAACATTTCTTAAAATGCTGATATTAAAATGTGCACTAATAGGAGCACAGACATTTTTGAACTTATATGTGTAAATGCCTTTTCTACAAAAAAGCAGTATCAGGTGCCTGGGAGGAGGGAAAATGTTTTGCCCCTAATGAGAAAGATAGAAAATAAGTATTAGTCAAATTTTGCAGTTTTCAGAAGTTTAAAAAGTCATATGTCACACAAACCTTATACACAGAGAACTCCCTTTGGTTACTTTCCTCAAAAATGGCTATGGTTAGGGCAATTCATGTATACAGAGAGTCCAGAAACTGTAAGCTAGCTCATATGGAGTGATTTAGAAATGAGTTTTTGGTTTTGGTCAATGCTGTTTTATTTAAAATTTTATTTCGGGATAACGTTAGACTTTCAAATAGTTGAAAAATTTGTACAGAGAGTTCCTGTGTACCCTTTCCCCAATTTCCATTTTTGTTTACATCTCACAAAAGCATAGAACACTTTTCAAAGCTAAAAAAAAATCAACTTTGGTTTAATACTATTCACTAAAATACAGAACTTATTAAGATTTTAACTGCTTTTCAACCAATATCCTTTTTCTGTTGGAGGGTCCAATCAAGGATTCCCACATTGAACTGATTTGGCATATCTCCTTGGTCTCCTCCAGTGTGTGACAGTCTCTCAGTCTTTCCTTGTCTTTCATGACCTTGACATTTGTGAGGAGGACTGATCACATCTTGTAGAATGTTCCTCAGGTTGTGTCTGTCTAATGTTTTATCACGATGAACTTGAGATTATACATTAGTAAGAAGGATACTACAGGGCGATGTATCCTCAGGGCTCATTTCAGGGGTACATGATGTCGCTATTCCTTCTGGTGATGTTAACATTGATTACCGAGTTTAAAGGATTGTATATCAGGGGAGATACTTTGAGACTACCCAGATATCTTGTTTCTGCTTAAACTTTTGCCCACTAATTTTAGCATCCTTAGGTGGGTCTTGACTGTAGCAATTATTACTTTGGTATTTTCATGGTAATTTGATGGTTTCCTATTTCCCTTTCTTTTACATTTATTAATTGGAATTCTTCTGTAAGGAAGAATTGTCACTTATCTCCTATTTCTTTAATTCAGTTATTTATATATAACATAAATTTAGACACAAAGATATAAATGGACATGTGGGTTTTTTTAACTTATTGGTTATAATCCAATGCTCTTATTTTTTATTTGATTACTTAGATTGTGCACACATTTTAATTTTTATGAAGTCTAATTTATCTTTTTTTCCCCCTCTTTGTAACCATGACCAGTATTTTCTCTGTGCTCTAAAAGAAATCTTTATTTATCCCAAGGTCAGGAAGATAGTATCCTGTGTTTTCTGCCAGATGCATTACGATTTTTACTTTAATGTTTTTGTCTATAATCCAAATCAAGCTGATTTTTGAGTATGATATGAAAAAAGTGTTGAGATTATTTTTTTCCTATAGATTTTTTTTTATCCTATGGGTATCCAATTAGCCCACAACATTTGCTGAAAAGACTTTCTGTTCTCCTATTGAGTTGTTTTAATACTTTTGTTGAAGATCAGTGGACTACATAGTTGTTGGTCTATATTTCAACTCTCAGTTTTGTACTTTAATCTATTTGTCTTTTACTAATAGCACATTTTCTTGATCTCATAAGATTATATTAAGTTTTGAAGGCTGTTAAAGTAAAACCTCCAAATTTGTTCTTTCTTTTCAAGATTATTTGGTCATTCTAGGGCCTTCTCCTTGGTACATCGATTTCAGATCATCTCATCACTTTTGTAAAAATCAAAAACAAATATAAATACAAAAATCTAATAGGATATTTGTTGTCATTTCTTTGAAAGACTAATTTGGGAAAAAAAACTGATATCTTAACAATAATGAGTCATCTAATCCATAAACCTGATATTTCCAATTATTTAGAGATTTAACCTCTCTCAGCAATATTTTGGAATTTTCAATGTAGATGTAGATGCCAACATTAGATTTGGATTCCTAATTTGGTGATTTGGTGGGGATTTTTTTCTCTCTTTTTACTTGATCAGTATTACTAGTCGTTTTGTCAACATTATTAATATTTTCAAAGAAACACCTTTTGATCTTGTTTATTTTCTTTATTATTTGTTTTCAATTTCTGTTTACTTAGGTTTGCTTTGCCCTTTTTTTTTGCTGTCTTCTTAAAGTTGGAACACAAAACCTTCATTTTATACCTTTCATCTTCCTAAAATAAGTATTTAACACTATATATTTTCTTTTATGAATTGCTTTAGCTGCATCCCACTGATTTTGATATGGACTGGGTATGGTCCTACTGGTCTGTTTTCATGAAAACTCCATGTTCACTTGAGAAGAATGTGTAGTCTGTTGTTCTTTATTATAGTGCCCTCAAAATGTCAATTAGGTTAATTTGGTTGATATTATTAATCAACTCTTCTATATACCAACTGATCTTTGTGAACTCATCCTATCAATTTCTGAAGGAGGGGCTTTAAAAATCTCCAAATATGATTGGAGATTTGCCTGTTTTTCTATTTAGTTAGGCCAATTTTTCACTAATGAATTTTTGGAGTTTTAATGTTAGGTTCATACATATTTAAGATTAATATATCTTCTTGATTATTTGATCCTTTTGTCTGACATTAACAAATCATATCAGCTTTCTAGTTCTTAGTGTTTACAAGGTGTATGTATATATATATGTATTTCCATCCTTTTACTTATAGTCAGGCCGTATCTCTGCACCTTTGTCTTTAAAATGTTTCTTCTAAACAACATATAGATCATTCTTATTGTTTTTTTAAGTTTGCCTGACAATCCCTACCTTTTTAAAAATTTATTTATTTATTTATTTATTTATTTTTATTTATTATACATCCCCCCATTTTTGCTTGTTCTTGCTGTGTTCGTTTTTCTCTGCGTTCCTCTGTGTCTTCTTGTCTCCCCCTGCTGGGGCGACCTGCCGAGTCAGCTCACCGGCGCGGTGGCCTGCCTGCTCATGGAGGCTTGCCTTTGCTTGCGGGGGCTTGCCTTTTTGCCGGCCTGCAAGGGTTTGTCTTCGCCCATGGCAGCGTGCCCCGCCCATGTTGGCTTGCCTTCTCAAGGTGGTCCGCCCGTTCGAGGAGGTCCAGGACCGAATCCGGGGCCTCCCATGTGGTAAACCGGCACCCTACCAACTGGGCTATATAGCCGGCCCCCTCCCACCTTTTAGTTAGGTCCTTTACTCTAATTAAAATGTCTGAATTTAAGTATACCATTTCAGTGTTTCCCATGTGTCCTGTGGCTCTTTGTTCCTGTCTTCTTCCTTCCTTGCCTTTTTTGGGGGCGTGGGGAGATATTTTTTTAATATTCCATTTTATGTCCTCTATTGACATTTTATTTTTGCTTCTTTGTTTTATTTTAGAGTTTACTACACAGATTTCAAAATGCATCTTTATAATCTACATTTAAAAAGCATGTCTTTGCACTTGCATGAACAGCAAGTCTTTGAATATGCTATTCTGTCTTCCTGGAAAGCTATCTCCACAGTTATCTTTAAGATTCTCTTCCCCATTTCCTACAAATCACTGCTCAAATTCCTTAATTCTTTTTAACCTCACAAAAATATCCAAAATATCAAAATATAATACTCCATCAGAAAAGCCTTCCATGGTTCCTATATAAAACAGTAATCCACTGAACTCACTTTCCCTTGTATCTTGCTTTATTTTTCTCCATAACTCTTTTACATTTAAAGGGATTTGATTAATTAAAGCAATAAAAGGGATTGATTCTTTGGGGGGGTGGTATGTTCAATTTGAGTTTTCTCAATTTAGTAATAGCAAGTAAATATAATCGCTGATATTTTCACATATTTCTAAAACTATTTCAAAATTTGTAAATTAAATTAAAAGGCTTAATAATTTTATTTTATAAATTCATTACTTATTTAAAAGTCAACTAATCTCAAATAATCATTTCAATGTTCATGATCTTTTCTTGGACCCTCTTGACACACTACATTCTTCAAACTTCCACTTAAAAATTAACTTTTTAAAAATGTTTTCATCACCCTTCAAGCCTGAGTTAAATTTCCTCCTATATACTTCTAGAACAAGCTTTATTAAGAATATCTACCCCCACAGTAATTGCTCATTGTTCTCCCGGGCACTAAACAGAGACCCTGGCACATAGCAGACAACGATAAATATTTGTGGTTGCAAAGAGGAAGGATATAAGGAAGGAAGGATGGGAGAGAATGAGGGAGGAAGAAGCCTTCCTCTATCTCCCCTAGTCAACTCAACTTCAAATTCCTTAATTCTTTTTAACCTCACAAAAATATCCAAAATATCAAAATATAATATAATAAAAAAGCAGTTTTTCAATTCAGTAGATGCTATATAATTTAAACTTTGCACCCAAACTTAAAAAGGAGAAGGAAATCATTCTCTCTGGCTGTAAAGTAACACTTGAGCAAACTCTTATTGGTTTGCCAAGGCTTCATACACACGGCGTGAATGTTCAGAATATGAGATTCTGTTACTTTTTATGTTCCATATATTTCTAAGTACAACGTGCACTATTATGAAATATTAAATCAAATGCCACTGTTTCTTGACTTAACATGTTCCATCTTATTGCTTAGTTACTTTATAAAATTTCAAATTCATGCTTGCCACTTGAAACAGAAATTTTAAGGAGAGAAAAGCTGTGAAGGTAATATCCAGTTCTGCAGTTTAACCAAAGCTTTTCAGAAGATCCCTCAAGGTATTTGTATGTGCAAAAGCAGAATGGCTTTTCCAATGCATGACAGTCTACCTTTCTAGCTTTTCACATCAATCCCCTTCTCTTTGACCCAACCTCTATTTCAGTGCCACTCTGCTCATCTCTCTTTACGTACATCATATCACCAATGCCCTCACACCTGCTGGGCCCGTGTTGTGGATTGCACTTCTCACCTCTACTCATCTTTACTCCACACAGAAGTCAACCACTTCTTCTGTGTTCCCAAAGCCTATATTACATTATTCATACCTGCCATATGTTATTAGGTATAAGCATAAATATAATTTTACCTAACAAAAAAGAGAACATTTTTTCCTATAATATAATTCCAGAAGTACATTGCATTTGTTTGGCATAAATTAGTGTACAAGCCCTTTTGGGATACACAGGGAAACCTCAAGGGGCCTGAGTATAGCAGAATCATTCCACAGTCTTTTCTACAGAAGAAGCATTTGCCGGTTTCTCCTCTGGGATAGAAAGGAGAGCAGAGGAAGAGACAGAGGAGATGGTGATGGATGATGGAGGACCCCATGATTTAAAATGTGATCCCACCCCTGTGTTAAATTATACATTCATGTAATGATTGCATGACAGTTATTTTGTGAGAAATTGATGAAGTGTTGGAGTTTAGCATTCATTCACATGGCAGGGGTGAAATTATGACTGAAAGGATGGATGCAGTCGAGTGATGGCCAAGAGAAAAGTATGAAAATAAAAGTAATAAAATATTGTGGGTGTGTAGCAATTTTACAGAAATCTCTCAGGGCCTGTGGTCGCTCAGGTTTCACTTTAGAGCCCCTGCCTGGGGTTGTGTGAAATAATATGTGTCCACCCTAGAACACAATTGAGGTTGTGGATATTCTCACCTGATTGCCAGTCTGATGAAAGAATTGAATATGGATATAGAGCCTGACGGGTCACATGCCCTAATAGGTCTTGGAATATACAGCAAGGTCAAAGCAAAGTTTTGGAAACTACTCTTTCACTGTTGAATGACATCAAATGGAAAGCCTGGCATATAGAGAGTGGAGTGTGACTTTATCAGACAGAGCAGTTCTAAGAAACGCCCACGTGAAGCAGCAGGCTGTAAGTTGTTTTCCACAAAGCTGAATGGATACACTATGTTTTAAGAAATAGAAGAACTCATTCCTGGAAGAAGAAAAGAAGGTCTGTTGTATACACGCTTAAGCTGATGAACTTCTCTATCCCATTTCACCCAGTGAGAGAGGAATCCCTGCGGCCTGCACTGCTGCTACATGTTAACTAGCAGGCAGAAAATGAAATCTGCAAATACGGCTATGAGTTTTCAGAAGCAAGGAGCATCTTTTAAGGGAACATAAAGCTACGGAATGCAGAAGAGGATTTGGAATTATACATACCAAAAGCCCCTGAAATGTTGCAGCAGAGCAACAGGTCACAGGAGTGGAAAAGTGTGGGTAATTAACAGAAAGTTGGGAAGATACAGCACATGATCTCAAAGCCACTGCTGAAAGCATTTTGCAAACAGAATGGCTTATAATATTAGAATGGGTATTGAGGAAAGTGAAGAAATTCCAGGATTGTAGGTCAAATTTCTGACCACCAACCATAAGGGAATAGAGAAGAAATATTTTGACACATGAGGCTTTTAAGTAAGCCATCCGGCAAAGTGCTTGGAAGTCATTTTGAAAAATCAGACCCAGGGAGCAATTTATAGCAGTGCTTTACTACAAAAATTTGGACTGCGTGAGCTGGCTTAGAATTCTCAAATTCTTACTATTAGTAAATCTAATTCAAAAAAGGGAGTGTGATGTGACAGTAGCTGCCCTGTCAGACCAAGAAAAAACAGGCTGCCAGACTGAAAACCAGTGAGGAATTTGAATTGAGAAAAATATAATGCAGACCCAGCAGTCCCATGCAGGTGCTAATCAGTCTCACACCTTTGGTAGGAAGGTATGGCAGTCATGAAGGCTGCTTAACAAGTTTTTTCTTTTCTTCCCTCCTACCAGCACATGAGGTGGTATTGCACTTCCCATCTCCTTTGAAGTCAGGCATGGCCACCCAACTTGTTCTGGCCAATAAAATGTGAGCAGAAGTAATGGAGTATTTTTTAAGCCTAAGACTTTCAGAGCTAATAACCAAGACGGCATCTCCATCCCACTGCTTTGTGAAAAAGGAAGCACATCTCAAGATGAGGGCCTCCATGGCCCCAGGTCCTAGATTGCCCCTAAAGAACATGTACATGTAATATGGTTGAGTAATAAATCTGCATTGTTTTAAGCTCTGGTGGAGAGACCCTAATTTGACCCCCGATCTTCTCCTCCTAGTGTTTACATTGTTGGGTACTCCCATCCCCTTAACTTGCTTCTAAGAGACTATGGCAGAAGTGATAGGATGTCACTTCTGTGATTACATCATATACATAACTCTGTCTTGCTAGCAGATGAACCAGAGAGACTCCCCTCACTGGCCTTGAGGAAGTAAGCTGGCATGAACTAACTGGTTATGTTGGAGAAGCCCAGTGGCAAGGACCAGCGGGTAGCTTCTAATTGCAGAGGGTAGCCTCAAACGAGAAACTAAAGTCTCAGACTTTCAACTGCAAGAAAATGAATTCTGTCAACAAAATGACTGAGCTTGGAAGTAGATCTTTAGGCAAGCTTCTGATGAGACTGCAGCCCCAGCCAATACCTGAATGGTAGCCTGGTGAGACTCCAATATGGAGAGAACCCAGAAACCCAACTTCTGACCTACAGAAACTGTGAGATAACCAATAACTATCTTTTAAGCCACCCAGTTTATGGTAATTTGTTATACAACAACAGAAAACTAATACACAATACTTTCTATTAGATGTTGGGAGTTGTTCGTTACTACGGCATAGACTAGCCTACCTATTTTGTATGACAGAAGGAACCACGAATAAGCTCAAGAATTGTGTTGAAGGTTTTGTCTTTAAATATGCTTATAGTATATATGTCCCCAGCCTGTAGGAAGTACACAGGACCTGCTGCTTTTGCTTGTACCTGGTGTACCTGGTATACCTGGTACACTTTATGTGCAGTCAGCTTGCCACCATATGGTTGGAACAGACTCATGTTCACAGAACAGCTTGAAATTCAGTGAGGTAGAAACACTCAGCAACTGATTTAGAGCACAGTCATCATGGGCCTCTTAAGATAATATCCATAAGGGGAGGTGAATACTGTTTTTGTATTCCAGAATTTTCAAAGAAATTCAATGATTGGGTATTAGGTATCATGTTTATGGGACCAGTCTACACTGTCTGGAACACTATTCCCAGATTTTCATGTACTCTGGTCTGAAATATGCAAAATGGTACAAATAAAAGCCAACTATGCAAATTATTTATGAGAGGAAAGCATGATGATGCTGAACAAGAGTAAGTGGGTCTGTGATATAATATCTAAAACATTTTTACAACAGCAAGACAGCTACTTTGGTATTTACTCTAAACTTCCTTAGAGTCTTACCAAATTTAGTAATTTGGTCCTTATTTGTTTCTTGTTTTGTTATCTCTTAAGTTGCTTCTCAGCATCTGTCATGTACTACACATTCTTTATAAATAACAGTCGTTAGAACTAGATGTTAAAATCCTTCACGAAAGACCCAAGTATATTATATTTCTATTCCCAAAGCTTAGCATGGCATCTGTCACTTGTCTCTTATTATTAGGATGGATGAGATGGGATGGGATGGGATAGGATGGGATGGAATGTAAGGTCCTGTTCTTGATCGTTCACCTGTTGCTCATTGCTGGGTTATTGGAGGATCTATATTTCCAGAACATGATCTGTGATAAGGAAAGGGTAAGAAGACATAGCACCTGAGCATATCTCTAGTAGATCTGTGAGAATTGACTCAACCATGGTGAAATTTGGTTTTGGGGTTGTTAACCCAGCCCATGAATCTACTTTTCTGAAAATTACTATCAACACTGCCTCCACCTGCAAAGGGGTTGGACCAGGAATTATGTCTGGATTTGGTGAACCTGCTCCTCAACTGCTGCTCTGCTGCTGTAAAGGGGTGGACACTGGACTCAGGTTAGATCAATTTGATTTTATCTCTAGAAAGTTTGGATTCTTTGAAAATAATAAATGCTGGTAATTTGAACTGAATGGGAATAAACTCAAGAGCTGTGTGGATGGTCATGTGCACAGAAAAGAAAAAAAATTACAGTTACAGTACAGAGAGAAGATAGAGAAGTCATGAAGAGGATGCAGAAATGAGAGAACAGACAGGAGGTGGGAGAGAAAAACTGACAGACTTGATGACTGAAGATTTCCCATTTCAAACTTTGGGTTTGTCATAATTAAATCTCTCTTTTATACTTAAAGTAATTTGGGTCTTGAATTTGCAGTGAAACATATCTCTAGAGATGCTACTCTCCCCAAGGTATGTTTTTTCATGCCAAATTCTAATGCCCTATGTAGTATGAGAAGGATTCTCCATGGAAAGCTAAAAGATAAAGTAAGGTACTTTGGAAATTATAATTAGAGAGATAGGGTTGCATTTATCACTGCCTACTGGAAAGTTGTATTATCCCAGAGCATGAGTTCTTAATCTTGGATCCAAAACTTCCTAAAAGAGCTACAGATAGAATTCAGATAGTTCATGAGCTTGGATGGGAAAAATAAAAACATATCCTTAGTTTTACTGAACTTCAATTAAAAATTAGAGTTTTCCTCAATTGTGGATATAGGGAAAAAAACAGTAATATAAAAGTAATTGTAACTTTTCACCAATAGAAATTATATATTTTCATATCCCATTGTAATTGTCATAGACATCTTGACATATTTTTATTTCATCACAACTTCAATATTATGTTAGTTATTAGATCTACCACTAAATCATGTTATTTAATGCATTAATAAAGAACCATGTATTTACAACATCAATTTTTTATTTTAGTAGTTTTGTAACAGTATTTCAATATAACTGGTTTCCTTTGTAATCCTGCTTTATGAGCTGAATTTTAAAACATTATTCTGAGAAAGGAGGGATAGGCTTTACCAGATTTCCAAATTGGTCCAGGACACATAAAAAAAGACCAAAGAAAGGACCAAAGAAAGGGAGGATTTGGGTGATTTGATAAATCAGTGACAAAATAATCAAATCCATGCAAACCAGGGAAGATCAGGCAGAAGTGGATTTTTATGCTACTGAGAATTGCTGTACTTCTTATCTCCAGGTTTGGCCTTTTTACAAGAAATATGTTAAACATTTGACCATATCTTTAAGAGTCTTTAGTGAAAAATATAAAAGATACTTTTTTTCTGCTACAGTTGAAGTCTTTACGTATTATTGCTGATGAAATTTTAAGTGGTATTATCATGCTGAGTCAAATCACTCAAGTTGACTACCAGTTAAGGAACATAAATACAGGTTGTATTGAATTTTGAAGGAGTAATGAAAAAATATAAAACTCATCACTTCCATCACTTAAAATTTTTTCTCCCTTAAAGAAACATCCCAATCATCCTTTAGGAACTTAAGAATATGTATGTATATATATTCTAGTGATGATTTAATATAAGCATTCTATTAGCCACCAGTTATTACCTAAACTAGTTTGAGAAAGAGAAACTGTGGCTAGAATTACAAATGAGTGGGTTTGCAACTTAAGGCACTTAGTGGATGAAGGGCCATAGGCAGTAATTACTTCTTTTCCCCTTGAGGTCCCCTGAGAAGGAAAGTATAGCATTTTCTTATTGAGGAAATTCAGTGATCAGCGGACCATGCACAAATATAGAATTAGCTAATTGATAACTCTTTAACATTAGAAGCATACATATTCATCAGTTGATAGATGTTTTAAATAAACTTCTGTTCCAATTTGAAATGACTATTTCAAATGAAACCTATCAAGGAAGTTTATTTTACTTAATTTCATATTTCTTCATTTGCATTAAGTCTGCTATCTCTAGATAACAGCCCACTGTTTGAGGCACTGTTTACTATGGCAGTCAACGGGATGCTGCGTTAAGTGTAACCTCTGGAATGGCCTCCTGACTCAACTTTGAAATCTCTTAGCCATAAAAACTCATTTGTATTTAGTATTTCCCCCTTTTGTTGAAGGTTTTTTTCAAGATGCTTCACTAGTCGACGCTTGTTAATAATCCTTCAGTGCCAGGGAGGTTCATCTCCAGGAGTCATGTCCCACATCAGGGCAAGGTAGTGAATCTACAAGGTGAGTTTGGCTTACATAGAGGCCACAGGGACGCTTTCAGGAGATAACTTTAGGCAATATATAATACTAGGCTAAGTTTCAATTTCACAAGAAAAAGTTCACAAGTATAAACATCAATATCAAGGGGCTGGGCTAATGGTCTGTCCTTTTTCACTAGGCACTGCCCATCTAATGGGGGATTCTTGCTGCTCTATTAGATAATGTAGCAGAACTCCCCAGCGTGGGAATTCAATATTCTTTAGGTGGTTGTGTGGATCTCCACCCACCAAGACACCACCCCATGAATAGTTGAACATATTCATATGTCTTAGAGGCATGTCCCAGGTGCAACTCTCCCCCACATCCCCCCATCACTGACACCCAGCACCAGTGATCCTCCCCTGACACAGTTGTGACCCTTCTGCAGTCCAAAAGCTCCCCAAAAGCAAAGCAAAAAAAAAAGCACAATAAAATTAATAAAATTAAATAATAATAAATAACAAATAAAATACAAAAATACAAAATAAAATAATTTTTTAATTCATTGTGTCTTTCATCACCATAAGGTCTGTTATTTTTATGTACAATGACAATTTCTTCTGTATGTTCCCCCAATGTCTTTTTTTTGTGTGTGTTATCTTCAAAGAGGTTTTAGATTACAGAAAAGTCACATAGAAAGTATGAGAGATTCCATATAACCAAAGCATGGAGAGGATGTGGAAGAAAGGGAATACTTATCCACTGCTGGTGGGAATGTAGAATGGTGCAGCCATTGGGAAGGACAGTTTGGTGGTTCCTCAGGAAGCTAACTATAGAACTGCCGTATGATCCAGCAATCCCTCTTCTGGGTATATATGCAGAAGAATTGAAAGCAAAGACACAAACAGATATATGCACACCAATGTTAATAGTGGCGTTATTCACTATTGCCAAAAGTTGGAAGCAACCCAAGTGTCCATCAACAGATGAATGGATAAGCAAATTGTGGTATATCATACAATGGAATATTACTCAGCTATAAGAAAGAATACAGTATTAACACACATGGATGAATCTTGAAGACCTTATGTTGAGTGAAATAAGCCAGTCACTGAATGACAAATATTATAAGACCTCCCTGATATGACTTAAGCAAATTGAGTAGACTCACAGAGCTAGAGTCTGGAAAATAGGTTAATAGGAGACAGAAGGGGAGTAAGAGGGTGGTGAGCCAATGCCCAATATGGGCAAAAATCTAACAATTTTCTTAATGTCATTGCTGAAGTGGATATTTGAAAGCTGCTTACTGGCAGGGACTAGAGATAATGCTGGATTGAGGTTCAATTCTAACTCTGCCACTTTCTATCTTCCTGTCCTTAGGAAAATGTTGTAATGAGACTCAGGTGACTCATGTGTAAAAGGAAGACTAGTCCCCCTTCAGGAACGTTGTGAGAGTTTTAAGAAACATTTTTTTAAAATGCCTAGTAAAGTTTCTGGCATATAGTAGGCACCCAATAAATGTTAGCACTCTGCCTTCTTCCTCGGTTTTGTATCCCTTCTGACCATCAGGCTGAACATGACACAAGAACAAACTAAATGCATGTTGCTGCATGATGAGATGAAACTGTAGGAAAGAAGGAATAATATTAAAAGTGACTGAACTTGAAAATATCCTCACCTGAAAAGAAAAGGAAAGAGGGCAATAAGAGAATACACCTCAAATGGGTAACAAAATTGCTCAAGCTTAGATGTCTCTAATTCTTGTTATTTTAATTCCTGAGGGCCTTTCTTAGTTTCTACAGCCTCTATAGTCATTGCAATAGTACCCATAACTGCCCAGAAGGCCCTGCCTTTTATTTGATGTTGCAAATTTAAATAAGGTTTATGGGCAATAATATTAAGTATGTGGATTTACAGCAATATCACATAATCATCATCCTTACTGCTTAGTGTCTTCACTGAAATTGAGGTAATAAATCACTAGGGGAGGGGATTTCCCATTCTAGAACCTTATAGCCAAAAGGGCAGGCTTGTTTAAGCAAGAATGAGGAAGAAAGGAAAGAGAAAGGAAAGGAAAAAGGACAGAGGGAGGGAGAAAGTGAAAGAGGGAGACAGTGGGAGAGAGAGAAAGAAAGAATAAATACAGTACACTCCTTTAAAAATCTGTTTCAATTAGGAGAGTAGTGGGTAGCGTCCTGAGAACACAGAATCCTTGTGCTTCTATAACCCAAAAGTCCACAAGACATGGATTGCTTGCAGAAATTTAAGAAAAATGCATTGCCCTCCTCCCCTTCTGTTTCTCCAGAATCCTATATATACTTCTTTGTTGCTGTACCTCCAAAAATGCAAACTGGAACTGGTAGAATTCCATAAAAGAAAACTAAAGCAATCACAAGGATTCAGAGTGGGAGTAGTTCTAGGGAAGGCAGCTAGCAATGCATGAAGGGACTACAAAGAGTAAAACTCTTTGACATGGAACGGCAAAATCAGTGGATGTCCAGCAGATAAAATTCTTAAACAAACAAACAAACAAACAAGAAACGTGATGATTGAGATGGCTAAAACAAGCATAGATTAACTTTCAAAATCAGGAGTACTAGGGTGAGTCTCATTTAAAGGAGTTTTTTGTTTGTTTGTTTTTTAACTGAGCAAGGTAAATTTAGACAAAAAAAGAAAGCACTTCTTTATATAGAGGATAATAATCTTATGAAACTCTTAACCCTCAAGAGGTAGTATTGACAGCAAATGTAAGTGGATTTTGAGGGAGTTTGGCTGAATTTATATAGCACAGTGGCATCAATGGGGATTACAAGGAGCAGATGCATGTTCTACCTCTAAGGTTGATGTCAGGATGAAAAATTACAGCCACTTATGGTTCATTCCCTGGGGGCATTGTTTGTGCAGATTTGAAGGCTTGGTGGAAGATTAATCTAGACCAGTCATGGTTATTTCTAAGTTTCTAAGTTTTATCCTCCTAATTTAAAATTTATAACTCATGGAATAAACTAGAAGAAAACATTGAGACTCTCTGGTTTAACTTCCTCATATTATTCATAGGAAACTTGAATCCCAGTCATATTGACTTACCTCAGGTCATCTAGTTGGTTTACAGAAGAATAAGAAACAAAACCTAGTTCTTCTAATGTCTAGTCAGAGAACTCTCCAAAATTCATAGATTACAGCGTTGACTTCCTTCTCTCCTCGTGGCAAACTGTAAGTAACTTAATAAGACTTAATAGAGCTATGTCAAGAAACATACTTAGAATGGGAATCACCGTGGTTCTCCTTCCCCAATTAGGAAATTAATTTCTTAGTATATTTTTAAGGCATTCCATCTACGTCTTCCATCATGTGCCTTGAAATTCATCTTAATTCACTTTCCTAACAACTTCAGTTTTCTTGCAGTTTTGAAGCCCGAACTAAGGCTAAAACCTCTGAGGGAGACGTTTTCTGTTAAAGGGACTTGAAATTATGAAAATCAACATCATGCATGTCTTATTGAATTTTAA
Source organism: Chaetophractus vellerosus (assembly GCA_004027955.1). Classification (NCBI taxonomy): domain Eukaryota; kingdom Metazoa; phylum Chordata; class Mammalia; order Cingulata; family Chlamyphoridae; genus Chaetophractus; species Chaetophractus vellerosus. The sequence goes on from PVKH010002447.1 coordinate 16,680, forward strand.
AACTCATCCAAGAGTATAAGAAGCAGATCTATAGAACATAAATGGTATGACTACCTAAGGTTTTGCATGTGCAGATGCTTCCCAAGACCCCTGGCCTTGAACCAAACCATACCAAACAACCTCTCAGGCAAGCCTGAGAAGGTGGAACTGTTCAGTCATAGCTGGTGTGCATGTTTCCTCTTCCATTTTACAGGGAACTGTGGAGGGTTTTTTTTTTGTTTGTTTTTTGGGTTTTTTTTTTTTTTTTTTTTTTTTTTTTTTTTTTTTTTTTTTTTTTTTTTTTTTGCCTTGCATCTGCAGACTCCATTGATGTGGATGCACTCAGATATTTACTAAAAGTAAGAACTGTTATTTACCAGGTAAAATGTAAGATGTATGCAGCATTGCCTCAGTGCAAAATAGTCTCCACAATTGTGCCTTTTTGTGATTTTATCTTACTGCCCAATGAATTTTCAGACAAATCAAACCACAGTGAAATCAGCTAGTCAGAACCCAACAATGTTCTGGTCACCAAATGGTCACCCACAGAGTCCTATGTTAATGCCAGCTATCAAAACTTAGTAAGTGAAAGGATATGCAAACATAAGCAATATAGATTGATTGACAACATGAGTCACACATAATTAAACCCAGCATTTAAATGCCCATGAGTAGAAAAGAATATGAGAAAATTATACAAAAAAAAAAAAAAAAGAAAAGCTGGTAGTTCTGGAGACTACACTCTCTTCAGGATATGAATTTTGCCTAAGGCCTCACTTGCTCTCAGCCACACCTGAATGAGACATTACTTGGCTGTAAAATGGAAATGTAGAGTAATTTATTCATAGGACTACTGTTGTAACTACCCAATGTTAAAACCAGGTCATTGGAATTTCCAGCCCACACCAGTCAACAGTGGCCTCTATATACTATGAAAAATTTTAGTACATCATGTTTTATATTATTTAATGATTATCAGTTTTATGTCCTGTGTGGATTTTGTTTTTATTTTTTATTTTTTTAGATTATAACTTACTTAAGGGAAACAATAATATTTTAATATACTGTAAAATTCATTGTGCCCCACATAATACATGACATGGCTCATTGATTGACTGAGCATCCATAGATCATGATGGGTAATCAAAATGGAGTAGGCAAGGAAAAAAGAGGCCATATTTCAACGTATATTTATATTCAGGACCTGACCTTTAGATTTCTGATAGAGTTTTAGAAATGACTTTCTGATAAGATAAAATTATTCCATGTGTAATAAATCTGTGATGGTTGACATTTCAAATAAGCAGAATCTTAACCCAGCAGAAAAACATATCTAAGTATATTTTTAAAAGAAATTCACCTCATTCTTGGCTATGATGAACTAACAGTGCCAATAATAATTCTTCAACTGTAAACAATTAATAGAGTAGACGAAATATATGAAACTGCTGTTTTCAGTCATTGAAAAACAAGCAGCACAGAACTATGATCAAGGAGAGAAAGAGCCCTTGGCTTTCTGCCTATAGAAAATGTCAAGTACCAGGGGAAAGGGAGGGGCAAACCAAAACAGAGCCCAGCTCTCTCTCTTAGTTGAGGAGATAGGGATTGGAGTTCAGTGAAGTCTAGGCAGCTAAAATTTGGGGTCACAAGCACTAGAAAGGAGGGAGCTATGCAAAAAAGAGGTCCAGAAATAAGCTTAATAGTCTCTGTGGAAATGGAGTGCAGCGTGCTGCCTTTCTCTGTAACCCACAAATAAACTCTGTGTTCAGGACTAGATGTGTTAGGCCAGGATGATAAATGTGAGCTGACTTCTTTCTCAGGGACATCTTGACATAAAACACATCCTTCAGCAGATAGTGGTTTGCCCATGCATTCCTTCCCCCTTTTTCCTGAACATATATTCCCTAAGCACATTCCCAGACAAAGTATGTAAGTTTTATGGCACCTGGCCCACCCCTTGCTATACCTGTTTTCAGTGCAGAGGGAATGAAGTCCTTCCATTATGGCACAAGCATGAGTGAGGCATGTGTAGACCATCACCTTGTGTCAGCCAAAAGAACAAGACCCATGAGACCTGCTGGCCATAAGTTTCCAAAGTCCATTAGTGAAGTTGACCTTTCTTGTCTCTTCTCTATGTGAGTAAATGTTTTATCTACTGGCTCTGTGAGTTGTGCTTACAAATGACTTACAAACCATGGAATGGGTTGGAACTCTAAGACTGTTGCTTCTGGTGCTGGGTAACACTATGCTCTTTGCTAACCTTTAGGTATTGAGACTTCCTTGGAGATGGTAATAGGTGTCTCTCCTGATCAACAGTCTCTATGAGTCATTAGCTGAATAACAATTGGCACATACTTTTTGTAGGTCAGAAAAAAGTAATTTTCAGGAAAATAGCTATTACTGGAGAACTGTGAGGCAAACAATTCCCAGAGCTCGTGCAGAGTGAGAAGTCATTTAAGTAATCAGCAGCCAGAATGTGGAGACCTTGTTGTGACTATATGGAACCTTCAATAAAGGCCTTAGAAAACTCATGTTTTAGTAACAGAGCTAAGCAAGCTCTAGAGCTTGAAAATAACCACAAAGACATCAAAATGATCTGAAAGCTGCTTAATTGTCTACCAGGAAAAATTCTATCACTCTTTAAATGAATTCAACAAATCCAATACTCAAAGATATAAAATCATACTACCCAATAAACAATCAAAATTCCTAGATATGTGAAGAGGCAGAAAAATGTAACCTATCCAGGAGAAATATCAGTCAACAGAAGCAGACTTAGAAATGACAAAGATAATAATATTAGCAAAAAAGGCTGCTAAAACCATTATTATTAATATGCTTGATATGTTGAAAGATTTAAAAGAAAGCATGAATATACTGATAAGGAAATAGAAAATATAAAAACAATCAAATGGAACTTCTAGAGATAAAATACAAATATCTGAAAAGAAACATTCACTACAAGGAATTAACAGCAATTTGACACTGCAGAAAGTCAATGAACTTGAAGACATAGCAATAGAAACTATTCAAAATGAAGCACTGAAAGAAAAAGCAAGCAAAGGAAGCAAAGGAAGAAAAGAACAGTTCCAGTTATTTGTGAGGTAATATCAAGACACACACCAAATATGTAATTGGAGTATCAGATGATGTAAGACAGAAGTAAAACATTTTAATAAATTAAAATTCCAAAATTGTTCAATATATTTCCAAATTTGTAGGAAACCATAAACTATGATCTAAAAAGATGAATGAATATCAAGCTAGATGAACACAAAAGAAACTACATCATGGTACATTATAATCAAATTACTGGAAACTAGTCATAAAAAGAAAAATCTTAAAGGCATATAGAGAAAAAAGATATGTTTTGTATAGAGCAAAAATACATATAAGAATGACCACAGACTACTCATGGCAAACTCAGGGAGACAAAGTCAAAGAAATGAAATCTTCAAAATGAAGAAAGAAACACACACAAACACACACACACACACACACAACTCTCAGACTGTAATATGGTCAGTGAAAATATCTACTAAAATGGAACAATTAGGACTCTAGCATGGAAACAAAGGTGAAAGAATGTTTTGCCATCAGAAACTCATTAAAAGAAATGTTAAAGGAATTTACACAGGTACAATGAAATGATACCAGTTGAAAACTTGAATGAGGCACACACACACAGAAGTACCAAATGGTAAATGAGTAGGTAAATATCAAAATATATTTTAAACCCAATTCTTTAACTATTTTAAGAAATAAAGTATATGATAATAAAATCCCAAAGGATTAGAGGGAAAATGGAATGGGAAATGTTGTAAGGTTCTTACATCATACTTGTAATTTTAAAATGTTAAGCTAAAGATGTACAGTGTAAAATCTAAATTGGCCACAGAAAGATGCAACAGAGATAGTTTATAAACCAATAGTGGAGATAAAATGAAATATTAACAATAACACCAAAAAGCTTGATTAAGCCAAAAGAAAAAAGAAAAAGAAGAGAAAAGGTTATAACAAAACAAATCGCCTGATGGTAGATTTAAGCCCAACTATACCAAAAATCTCTTAAATGTAAATTATATAAGCACCTTAATTAAAAGTTGGCAACTATCAGTCTGTATGAAAAGGTAAGATGAACTACATCATATCAACATTTTAAGTATTCTCATTTTAAGTATAAAAAAACACCAATAGGATAAAAGAAAAAGGATGAGAAAAAGGTACCATGCAAGCACTCATATTAAGCAAGCTATAATGGCTGTATTATTGCATAGTAATGTAGACTTTAAAACAAAGAATATTCACAGCAATAAAAAGGGACATTTCAAAATGATAAAAGAGTCAATAGCTAATGAAGATATAACAATCCTATATTGTGTGTGCTACAAACAAAATTTCAATATTCATGAATCAAAAACTAAGAGGATCTAAATGAAGACAGAGTAAAATCTGCAATTATAGTTGGAGATTTCAACACTTTTATCTCAGTAATGTATAGTGTAGTAGTGACGATATGGAAGACTTGAACGAACAAATTGACCTAATTGACACTTATTTTTATAACACTTTACAAAAGAAGAGTGGAAGATATGTTATTTTCAAGTAGACAGCAAACATCCATGAACATAGACCAGCCTGTGTGTCATTAAATAACAATCAATACATTTAAAACCATTGAAATACATGGTGTATTTTCTGACAGCAAAAGAATTATCACAGAAATCAACAACATAAGTTATAGAAAGTTCTCAAAAATATGGGCATTAAAGAATACACTTCTAGATAAATATGCCAAATATATATCTTCTCAGACCACAGTGGAAAGAAGCTAGTAAGTGGGAGAAATGGAAAATTCACAAATATGTGAATTAAATAACATATTCTAATTATTAAATAGCCAATGGGTTAAGGAGGAAATCATAAGGGAAAATAGGAAATATCTGGAGATGAAAGACATTGAAAATAAAACAAAACCTATCAGCTACAGCAAAAGCCTTGTGAGAGGGAAATTTATAGTCTGCTTATATTACAAAAGAAGAAAGATTTCAAATCAGAGACCTAACCTCACAACTGGAAGAACTAGAAAAAGAAGAGCAAACTAAACCCAAAGCAATCAGAAGGAAGGAAATAACAAAGATTAGATGGGAGATAAATAGAGAATTTGTAAAGTAGAGAAATTCATTTCATTAATAAGGGGACCTTTACTCTGTCATTTAACTAATCTGTGTTTATTTGTGTACCTTTCTGAATACTGGAGGAACAAATGAGTTAGTGTTTAGTATTAGATATAAAAGTGCCTGGACAGAACATTTTAGGAGTAATGTTTCTATAACTTGTTGAGCTGCCTTTCTCTTTTGTTTCTTTTAATTTGAAATAAAGTTATTTAAAAAATACAGAGAATCAACAAAACCAAAAGTTGGTTCTTCGAAAAGATCAATAAAATTGACAAACATTAGCTAGACTGACAAAGAAAAAAAGAGCGAAGATACAAATAATAAAATCAGAAATGAAAGTATGGGTTTAACTACCTACCTACTCCACTGAAATTAAAAGGACTACACTAGGATACCATGTAAACTGTATACCAACAAATTACATAACCTGGATGAAATGGGCAAATTCCTAGAAACACACAAACTACTTAACTGACTCAAGAAGAAATAGGTCTCAACAAATGAATAATTAGTAAAGATATTTAATAAATAATCAAAAACCTCCCAACAAAGAAAAGCCCAATAATAGATGGCTTCATAGGGGAATTTTACCAAACATTCCGAGAAGAATTGACATGATTCCTGGACAAAGTCTTCCAAAAAATTGAAGAGTATGGAACAGTACTTAAATCATTCTACAAGTCAGCATCATCCTCATTCCAAGGCCAGATAACAATGCCATAAGAAACAAAAATTATAGACCAATACCCCTTATGACTATAGATGCAAAAATCTTCAACAAAATCCAACAGCACATCAAAATATCACCATGATCAAGAGGGATTTTTTCCCCAGTATGCAAAGGTGGCTCAACAAAAGAAAGTAAATTAATGTAACAGAAAGAAGGGGGGAAAACAAACACATGATCATTTCAATTGATACAGAAAAGGCATTTCACAAAATCCAGCACCTATTCTTGATTTTAAAAAAAAAATCTAGAAAAATAAGAATAGAAGGGAACTTCCTTAACATCATAAAGAGCACATATGAAAAACCCACAGCTAACATCATACTTAATGTTGAAAGACTAAAAGCTTTCACTTTAACATCAAGAACAAAACAAGGATGCCCACTGACAACACTGTTACTCAACATTGTACTGGAAGTTGTAGTCACGGCAGTTAGGCAAGAAAAGAAAATACAAGGCAAGCAAATTGGAAAGAAAGAAGTAAAACTTTCCCTATTTGCAGATGACATGATCCTATATGCAGAAAAATCCTGAAAAATCTACCAAACTCCCATATCTACTAAATGAATTCAGGAAAGTGGCAGGGCACAAGATCAACACCTAAAAATCAATAGTGTTTCTATACATATAAATTATAATGAACAATCAGGAGAAGAAATGAAGAAAAAAAATCTCATTTACAATAACAACTAAAATGACCAAATACCTAAGAATAAATCTAAGCCAGCATATAACAGACTTGTGCACAAAAAAAATCCAAAACATTGCTAAGAAGAAATCAAAGAAGGCTTACATAAATGGAATAACATTTTATGTTCATGGATTGAAAGACTAAAAGTTGTTAAGATGTCAATTCTACTCAAAATGCTTTACATTTTCAACACCATCCTAGTGAACAGTCTTCTCTGCAGAAATGGAAAAGCCAATCATCAAATTAATATAGAATGGTAGGGGCTCTGAATGGCCAGAGCCATCTTGAAAAAGAAGAAAAAAGTTGGAGGATGACACTTCCCTAACTTAAAATTTACTAAAAAGCCACCATAAACAAAAGAGTATGGTACTTGCACAAAGACAATATATAGACCAGTGGAATCAAATTGAGAGTTCAGAAATCAACCCTCACATCTATGGCCAATTGAATTTTGACAAGGGAGCAAAGACCACTCAAGTAGGGAAGAATAGTCTCTTCAACAAATAGTGCTGGAAAACTGTATCTCTATATGCCAGAGAATGAAGGTGGACTCCTACCTCACACCGTATGCAAAAATCAACTCAAAATGGATAAAAAAAAACTAACTGAAAGAGCCAGAACTATAAACCCCTAGAAGTAAATGTAGTGAAGCATCTTTAGGACTATATGTTAGGCAATTGTTTCTTAGACTTTACACCCAAAGCACGAGCAGGAAAAAAAGAAAATAGATAAATGGGACTTTATCAGAATTAAAAGTTTTGCTCCTTAAAGGACTTTATAATGAAAGTAAAATTACAAACCATGCAGTGAGAGAAAATATTAAATGTTAATGCTGGAAGGAATATAATTGAGCAATCAGTCCAATCCTTATTTTTATAGGGAAGCAACTAAAATTCAAAGAAATTAAGGAACACATTCAATTTCTCACAGGTAACAACCAATGCAACTAATACGTTTTCCTTCCAAAATCAGAATCTTTAGTCTTTTTATTCCAACCAACATCAATAGTCTTTGCACTCTAGCAATTGGTCCTATAATGGAACAGCTAATTCAATTACAATTAAAATCTTAGATGAGGAATATTGTACTAATCCTACTTAAAAACCATCTATTCTAATATTCAATATATACAATTGCAACAGGAGAAAAGAAGATTTCAGCTCTATTTAGTGTAAATAAAACATCATTTAACGTCAAACATGAGAAGGTTATAGAGATGAAGGAGAAAAATAAGAATAACTTTAAAAAGAGAAAGCAGAGAACATTTTTGAGAGCAATTAAAGGAATTTGGGTTGTAAAATCCAAAGAATGTTAAAAGGTGACTTTCTATAGACTATTTATTAAAAGACAAATCCTGTTCATTATTCTCCATCTTCACAGAGATAAAATTTAGTTAGTCCAAGATGAATTACAAATGCAACCAAGAAGCATTTCTTGAGTGTAAAGTGACTTAAGTCTGGTCTAGCCCCCGGTTAGCTAAATAAGGTAATATAAGTGAATTCCCAGAGATTTGGGAGAAATGGGCTAACAGTTATTATCACAGTGGTTTGAAATTTTTCTTCCAGAGATCCAGGAGCTAGACTAGTGACCAGCATAATACTATAATAACAGAATACAAACAGAAATAAGCCTCTTCTAACCCTGGGAAGAACGTGTCCAATTCTTCCAGGACAATGACATACTGAAATGATTAAGCACACAGACTCAGTGGTCAGAATGTCCAGTTACAAATCTTCACCACCAGTTATGTGAACTCAGGCAATTTACTTAGTTTAAGGTGGCTCCGTCTTATACATAAAACGAGGAGGGAGGAATTTTGGTATCCACATCAGAAGAATTTCTATCAATTTTTGTGTCCTTGACAGTGACAAGGACATAGAAGTGTTAATATCTTGCAAATGTCTGATCTCGTGGTTTCTGACAAATACAAATATTTTAAGATACTTACTGAAAATATTAAGATAAAAATGTTGATTTTTAAAAAGTGCCTGTTATAGGCATTACCAGCTTGATTTAAAGGGAAAAAAATAATGTACTTAAAGATATTTAACTGCACAATGCCACGTCAAATGGGCAGTGGAGAATAATTTGGCATCAAGATTCTGTTGAATTAGTGAATTTTTGGTCCTCAAAATTGGAATTTGTTTGCTTTGAGTAGTTTTTGGGCTATTCCAATGAGCTTTTGAGAGGAAGTTTTCCAGTCGTTTTTATTAAAAACCATGAGACAAGATCATGTTTTTCCAATCAAAAGGTTCTGCAAAGATTCATGATATACTATTTCTTTTATGATAGCCGACTCTTTTGGCTGCCAAAACAAACTCTCAGTTGAAACAATGGTAAAAATCACAAAGAATCTAGAATTACAGATAAAAATATGAGAGCATCCAGAAATGGCTTGGTAGCTAAGCTGAACAGTCATGAAATGCCAAAATCAAAATTCTTGTGGCAGGAATTTTATTCATGTCTTTAGTCTGTAAGGCTGGTGAAATAACTGTAGAGCTAGAGAAAGAAATAAACAAATATTTATTAAGTTCCTTCTTTGACAAAATTAACATCAGATAAATTGATAAAATATTTCAGAATATAGTTCATACATAACAATTATTCATTGATTAAGGAGCAAATAAATAGGAAGAAAAACTCACTGAATATGAATATGGATATTTTTCCTATAGAACTCTATATAAAAATCAGACTCGTTTCAATGTTATCCTTAATTGCTTTCTGCTATGTCTGGTAGTAATATGCATGTAGTGTAAAGAAGTGAACTAGACCACAAGATTTAAAGTGGAAAGCATCATGACCTTTTCTATCCCTCTCTCCCAATTCCTATTGTATACACATATAACACTATTTCTTTTTTTTTTTTTAAGTTGTGAAGTTTAAAAAGGCATTTGGCCAGGAACAAGAGAAATGAAAAATTTTGCAGGATTAATGATGAAATATCTTTCATTTACTATTTATCAAAAATGTAAAGTGTAATGCATGAGCTTATTGTGTCTAATTTGTTTGTGGGAAGAATATGCTTCAAGTATTTTGGTTCACTTTAAATTTTAGCAGTGTCTTATCTACCAAACTATGAACTAATTAAGAAAGACCCGTCCTCATCTTAGCCATCTTTGTAATTCTTCCACCAGTTATCACAGTGCCAAGCCCATAAGAATATTTCAAAACATGATGTTGAAATAATTGAATGTATTTTTACAAACAGATATTAATAGATGGAGAACACAAAAGAGTTATCAGGAGAGTTCTTCCTAATTCATTCTTTTGGGGATTCTAAAGCCAGACCTAATCATAAAACCTTCTAGAACCTCTTTGGTTTCTGCTTTATTTTTATAACAATATTAAGAAAAATATGGAAGCTCTGCATCTCAAACAACCTCCTTACAATGCTGGAGGATTTTTTAAAAATCCTTCTTAGACTTGGTAGAAACTCTGGTTATATAGCTTTGATTGGACCAAATGGTCACATTGATTTAGTAAAATAAATATGACCTACAGAAACTATGTTCAGAATGTATTTACCTTATTTTAAAAACAATTTCTAATTTTTTTCCACTTCCCTATAGCTTCTTCAAGAATATTGGCTGGCTTTTGAATTTTTGCCATCTGATCAGTGAGAAATGCTATTTCTGTGTAGTTTTAATTTGTCTTTCTTTTGTGCATGAGATGCAGTATCTTCTCACATGCTTAAGGACCTTTAATAAATCTTTTTTTTCCCTTTGTGAACTGTGTGTCATATATTTTACTCCTTTTTCTGGTGGGACTTTGGTATTTTAGATCCCTTGCTTTTGAGCTCTTTATAAACTAAGGTTATCATCCCTTTATTGGTGATATATGCTGTAAATATCTTCTCAAGGCTTTAACCATCCGAAAGTCTTAAATTTTTC
>PVKH010002448.1:0-27138 GCA_004027955.1 Chaetophractus vellerosus
GCAAATACAGTCTTGTGGCTTTGTTTTCTTTTTTTATCAAAATGTCTAAACTAGCAAGCCATTTGCCTTACATTTTTATTCTTTCCCAGCTCATAATTGAAAAGTCTTTTTAGTTGTTAACCTCATTTTGATGACTTTGGTTAATTCTGTATATTAGCTTCCCAAACACTATACTTATCCCAATTATAAATATATTTTATCATCTACAGCCCTCCAGTTGGTTTTGCTTATGCACTTAATTATGTTAGAAACAAATTTAGTTTAATATTTTGAATCCTGGAAGATACATAATATAAATGATAAGGTTATTCCACACAGTCTTTTGAGGTGTTGAAGATTTAAAAATTATTATAAATGACCTATATGTACGGTTTATAGGTGCCTATCTGAGTTTATCCTTTCAAAATAATTTAGCACATGAGAAATAGATGAACTCTGCAAATCTGTTTTGTGAAAAGAAGGACATACATCCAATTTTCCTAGTAAATAATACTGTTTTCTGTTGAAAGGAAACTAATTTAATACTTAATTTCTTTGACCTGCATTTAAGAGTCCCCCCCCCCATCTAGATTTACCTCAAATAGGTATGGACTTTCAAGTTTTATTTGTATTTTATTGACAGTTACTATGTACCCATTGTACAGTAAAAGCATATGTGCGAAACAGTGAAGCGCCTGCTAGTATTTTATTAACTACTTACTCTCAATCGGATTACAATAACTTCAAAACTCTTTAAAAACTTTTTTATGTTGATCCAGTCTTAGTATTTTCCCTTGAATTTATGGATTAGAAAATAAGAAATCAAATCCACACAACATAGTGCTCTATGTATGTGTATGTCAGAATATTGGGATTTAAAGCTATGATCTATATCAGATTCTGTAATGCCCGCTTTGAATTAGTCTACTGAGCTCAAATCATGTCTTGGTAATGCTCCAAATGCACAAATGCCAAAAGATAAGTTACCCTCGAAGTGTGCTGTGACTGCTGCTCTTTGGACTAAGGACTTCAAAAGGGTCACCATTGTTCTGAACTCTGAGGTTACTGGGCAATAATACATCTCAAGCCTTTTGGCTAAGCTTACCTTGAGCTCAGATGGTTCCTTAGATCATCCTGACATGCTAGAAGGCCACCATGATGACAAAGGCCAAGACAGTGAAATACCCAAAGTTTGGATGCTGCTTGTCTTTGCTCCAGCAAACCACACAGTTATGATCAGATAGGACAGTCCTTTGTCAACCTGGCACATAAATTCAAATTTCTGGAAATTCTGTTTCCATATTAGATAACACAGAACCCGTAGGATAACATGCAAATATGCCATATTTTCTAGTATATAAGATTCATGGGTCTTTGAAACATGTTCCAGTATTAAAAGAAAATATTTTATAGGAAAAAAATATAATTTTTCTTAGTACACTTATCAAAGGTGAATTTAAATTTGTTTGGTAGAGAGAAATAGTATCCATTTAAATTTAATCCACTGAATATTTGAATCCTATGAGAAGTCACGTTTTTGATAAATAGTAAATTGTCTACTGTCAGTTAACTTATTGTGCCAAGGTCAGAGAGCTATAAAGAAATACACCAGTGTCAATTACTGGTTCTAGCAGATTTAAACCTCATGTTAGAAGTGTAATCCAAACAATTCTTATGATAGGCCATGTTATCTTTGATTTATTAATTTAGTTAAAAAACTCCTCCATTTAAAAAAGTATCACAGTGTGTCTTTATTGGGGAGTTGAAACTGGCAGAGATCGTGTTCAAGGAAACCAAGTAGAAACTACGTCTTTACTGATGTTTTAAACAGTTGTGATATAATAGATAATTCTCTTGATTTACTATTTATAGAACATCAGTGATAGAGGCTATGATGAAAATGAAGAGAAGTATGCCCAATATTTTTAGAAATATTGACTTGATTCCACTCCAGGAATAAAAATTACATGGTCCTGCCGAGACTCAGAGGCTGCCCAAGGCCATCCACTTACTAGCTGCTCTTTGCCCAGCACCATGAATATCTGACCCCAAAAGATTACTTCTGAACCCACGGCATGCCAGGGACTGAGGAGCACTGTTCATACAAAACTATCAGCTGTATTAGCAAAAAGGGGTTTAAGGCATCTATTCCCTACAGAGAGACCATGATTTTCTATAACACGTTTGTATTAGTAAAAGTTATACAGTGTAGTATAACTATACTAAAGTATAGTAAAAAGTTATCCAGTAATGTTATTGAAACATGTTTTTGACAATAGTTTTATAACACTATATTATGAAATCCTTATGACCAACATATTCTGTAAGAATCATAGTTTCCTTATGAGTTGGACTATGACAAGCTGTCTAAATTGGTACAGAAATTTAGTTTTTTTTTTTCATAGTAAGCTTCCATTAGTATGCCAAATCTGTTTAATTTTAAAATATTAAAATGTAATAGAAAGTTATATTACTTCAGTTAATTTGGTAGTTGATTTGTTTTCTTTAAATTAGTACTCTTTTCCTTTCAGTAAGCCAGTTTTTGATCTTTTTGGTAAAATCTTTGCGCATTTGTTAATCTATTCTAATACAATGTATTCTAATACTTTAACTTGCCATGGTGTCATCTTAAAACTTAGTAAAATATTTTCCCCCAGACATGCAAGTGATCCAATCTGAGGTTCTCAGGCCTCTGAAATATTGTCTGCAGGTATATAGCTTGAAGAAGAGCAGTGTCTGCTATAGCTAATATGCTGTTTGAATATTTGTACCTTACTTGGCAAAATGTAAAAATAAATTCTTGATCAAATCTCAGATGAGGGTGTTTTTATAGTAGATTTTTTTCTGGATATGCACTTATTTGTGCTTATAAATGTATATATATTTTATCGGTTTGAGCATGAATACCTTTGAAGAATAAAGCCACATACATTTCCTTAGAAAATTATATCAAATAATTTGGAAAAGCAAGTACTGAACTTGTCTATTAGAGATAGAGAGGAAAAAAGAAAAGATTGGCGGTTCCTTTTTGTCCTATCAAAGCCAAACTTCTCTATCTGATTATGAGGACCATTTTAATCTGTTTAAATTATTCAACTTACTTTCTCCCTACTACCCAGCCCTTTGCCGCATTAGGATGGTTGTCTCCCCATTCACAAATCATTTGCTTGTCATTCCTGCTGCTTCTGTTATTTACATTTTCTCTGTCTCTAAGACTTCCCTGAAGCCCCACCTTATCTAAAGCCCTTTGCAGCTATTTCCATCTATATTTATCGGCACTTTTCCTGACCATCTTTTAAAATATCTTTTAGTCACATACACTTTGGTATTTTTGTGTTCTCTTAATTTCACTATTAGTCTTGACCATCCATGTGAATGATAAGCCCCTTTGGGGGATGGACTCATTGCTAGATAATGCCAATAAATAATTTTTAATTGATTGATTGGTATAGAAGATGACCTGTAAGAATTTATTTCTCAGCAAGTGTGATGTTTTGAAAGAAATTCTTTTTATATATTCTTTAAGCAGTAATATTAGTCCCTTATTTGTAACTACTATTTTAACCTTCCAATGAATCCATGATTTTCTTACATATCTTGAAACAGTAATATTTCATTTAGCCCAGACTAGAGGTTTGCGGTAATTTACTATATGTCTTGTTCTCCCATGCTTGACGTCCATGGTTAGTTTAAATTGTTTCAACTTTGCGAGCCCTCCACCTCTGTGATACAGTTGAGAGAGGGGGTATTTTTGGAAAGAACAATGCAGCCTGTGACACGAATGGGTTTCACATGCAGTGTAATTCCTTCCACCTGTTCTCATGTTGGAGTTTTAAAGCCCTGCAAGAAGCATAACTATTTCAGGAATCAACCAACTTCTCAAACACCGTGAAGGGGACTTAATGGACTTTTGTTTGTCAACAGCATTCAGGTTTTTTTTACCCTGTGTAGATCAGGTTTTGTTGCTTTTCTTTTTCAATGGAGGGGCAGGAAGGAGGGAATGGAAGGGTAGCATATCATCTAAATCAAGGGTTGGCGAACTATGTATGACCTGCAGGCCAAATCTAGCCCACTGTCTTGTTTTTGTAAATAAAGTTTTATTGGAACAAAGCCATACTCATTTGTATGCATATTGTCAACTGTTCCCTTTTTGTTGAAATGGCACAGTTGAATGGTTGCAGTGGAGATATTATGGACTGCAAAGGCAAAAATATTTACTATCTGCCCCTTTGCACAAAAAGGTTCCCAGCCCCTCATCTAAGATCCTATTGTGCTGAAAAGTTTTAGATATAGAACATGTGTTGTAATGGGGGAAATTCCAGCCATACTTAATAGGACGGTTTTGGTTAAGCCAGAGAGTGTTGTCTTTGACAAAAAAAAAAAATTTTTCATGGGAATAATATTTTGAAGAATGAATTCAATCTTTGAGGGTATAGCAGTTAAAATCCTTGAAAGGTTTTCTTTGGAATTGAGTCATTCTCGGTTATTCGTAGACTAAGGCAACCTGCAATGAATATTTTACTTAATACTGCTCCCAGATATTATTTTGACAAGAAGCTTTTCAACCCATTTCATGAATTGAATTGAAAGTGCCGGAAAAATGTATTCCATAGCTTTTAGAAAAAGAGTAATATGTAAAGAGATTTAATAGTGAAATGCTTTGGCAAAAGGGAGGTTAAATTTCTTTTCCAACTAGTTAACCAGGATCTAGCCTGTTAATTAAGCTAATTATCACCTGTTCAGGGCAGAAATGCACTAAAGACTATTGGCTATAAGTAGCAGACTCCCTCTGGTACTGAATAAAAGCCCTCATGGGATGCGTTTCAACTTTCCTTGGAAGCCACCCTTGAGCCTTCACAGTTGAATTTAGTAAATGAAACCTTTCCAGTCTTAGATCTTTGAGCTTTTTGCTATAAACCATGCTTATGTTTTATATATAATCTGAATCAGGCAGTTCTCAAAATCAATTCTAATTTACATAATCTAGATACTAGTATTATCATGGAACTCTGTTGGTTTTGGGATATGACTTCATTGATTGAGTCAAAGTTTTTGTTTAGACTTTGTGCCTGTGCATATGGACATAACTATTGGAGAGGGTATGGACAAAAGATGACCCTACCTGTTTAACACTGTGACATTTCTTTAGCTGTCAGCAGTCTTTTGGTTATTCAACTTAGAGGAAAAAAGGGTGAAAATTTTATTTTCCTGTAGATTAGAGTTGCATATTGTATTTAAACAAATATGTAGTGTTTTAAAACCTTCAAAAAATAAGATAGGCAGGATTACTGTGGAATAATAATTGTGAATTTAGTGACTGTTTTGCATTAAAAAGTAGTTTTTGTTTAAAAAAGTATCATAAATTTTACTCAGCTATTTCCCAGGCCCAAAACAATGCAGGCATCTTAAAATTATGGTGCATATAGATATTGAATATGTTATTGTTGGAGAAATTTCTTGAACTTCTTCATTTTGCTTTGCTATCCTTTGGGGTACTTTTTTGGCATAAGATGCTCGTGTGACATAATTGAACATTGTAGTTGCTTTTTAGTGGTTGTCTTTACATGCCTTTTTCTATGCTTCTTTATTCCAGAAAGTGATTATTTTTCCATTATATTTGCAGCTCAGCAGAAATTCATATGGTAACCCTAATGGGTGAAGACCACTTCAAATTCTATTTTCATTTCATCTTAGTGTATTGTATTATTATATAATTACTAAATTATACTAATTACAAAAGGAGGCTGTTATTTTCAAAGAAACCTCCTGCTCATTGATATTATTTGAGGAACTTAGAGATTATTGAGAAGTCGTCATTGGTGTGTTGGACTGTAGTGATGGGAACTCTAAACCCTGCTCTGCTTTCACAGTGCGGTGTCTATGCACTATACTGGAAGACCAGCAGTCCTGCCAATTAAGATTTTTAACATCAGGTTATTTTACAATAATAATTTTGAATGAGGCAACACCTATATTTCATGGTTTTGAGATTTTTCTTTCCATGATGATAAATGTAGGCCTGAAGTGCATTATGATATTCCATTTTTATTATTAAACCCATATTTTTCTGCTCCCCAGCAAATGGATCGTTAGATTGCTTCCAGTTTTCACTATTTTAATGGGGAAATTTTTTTTTGTTTTTACATGCCTGTATGTGTGCAAGTGTTTCTTAGTGGTATATACCTAGAACAGACTTTGGGATAAAAGGTATGGGTAGGACATGTTCAGCGTTAAATACCATTGCTAATTTGTTCTTCATAGTTGTTTTTCTAAGTTTTACTAACTCTTGTAATGTTTAAAGAGCTCCTGTTTCCTTACATACTCCAGGTATTTGCAGATTTTTAAAAATTATTTCTCAATCTTTTTGTTGTTAAAATTGTCTTGTAGTCAAATTTCCTTTTGTTGGTAACTAGAGAGTTTAACATGACTTCATATGTCAATAGATGCCTAGGTTTCCTCTTCTGTGACTTTGCCTTAATTATCAGAATGAAACTTATGAGCACAGAGGCAGGCCCCAGAGACCAGTGTATGTTGGTATTGAAGTGGTAACTAGCTAACTTTTTAAAGATGCACTGACAGTTCAGAGCCCAAGGTAAACAGAAGGACAAAAATGTAAGGAAGAAGCACTTGAGAGGAAGAGAATTAGAAATCTAAGGAGGGAGAGGGTACAGAGGACTGGATGATCATCTAATGTAGTTTGCAGTGAGGGAAGGAGTGCCATTCCACAAGTGGGGAGATAATTGAGAAGAATGAAGACACTAGTTGAAGAGTGAGAGAGAGAGCTTTCATCAGAAGTGGTTGAAATTATCAAGTAAACAATTTTATCAAAATACTTTCCTCTTTATAAATAAGTGGGATAGGTATAGATCTTATTAAGTTGCTAATAAATGGAATAATTATTTCACCTATTAAAATAATGACTGAACTACAATTTGAAAAAGATGACTATAGAACCCCCTGATAGAATATTTAGTTCCTCTAGTAATTTGGAAAGTTAAGTTTAGGGATGCAATTCCTTGAGCAAATACATAACCTTTCTTCTCTTTAGACATTCAAAAACAGTCACTTTTTGCTGAGAGTATTTCTATGGCAGAGATAAACATTAAGATGGTGCCATTAATCACATATTTACAATTCAGCTTGCTGCTAAATCTTCAGCTTCACTTTGTATGTACTGCTTTGTAATACCTGGGTTAGAAATATTGTTATATAACTTAAAATGAAGATATTCAGTATTCTCTCTTCATAATTTTATGTCTAGAGATGTGGGTTTTAGTCTTGGCTCCATTATTGCAAAACATATAATAAAACATTTCAGAAAAGAAGGACACTTGGCATGTGCTGAATGTCTTGTCTTACACCTTTCCCACCCCTTTTCCCACCTGACTGCTCCTCAGAATTTAACAAGTAGGAGAACAAAGGCCCAGAGTAAGTCTAAGTTTGGGAGAAGTGCTAACAAACAAAATAATAGCACATGTGACAGTAATAAAGAAACCTACTCTATGTATCAACAGTCCTAGGAAGTAGCTTAGAATTTAATATAAGAACCTTTTTTTAACTTAATAAATCTTATAAATTTTAGCTAAAGGATTAACTCTCTAACTGACTTATACCACACTTTCTTACACACAAAAGGTGGGGGATGGGGGGCTTTATTCCAAAAAGTTTTAGTATAAAAGACATCTCAATTCCTAGAAATCAGGGTGGTCATAATGAAAACACCTTTTGTTAAGAACCACTAAAGATATAATGTAAACCATTCCACATTTAAAATCATTGCCCTGAAAATTTTCAGAGCATTCTTACATTGTCTTCTAATTTCCAGGGTTGTTGAGAAATTTGGTATCTTTTTTATTTTTTTATTTTTTGCTTGTGACTTTTTTTCCCTCCCTTTTGAAATCCTTTAAAATTTCTTTATATTTGATAGAAACTTCCAGTGAACCTGATGAAAAAGAAGATAAACTGTGCTTTTTTATTATGTCTTATTTTCACTACTTGACATTTCGATCTTTTTAATGACCATTATCCAGTAGGTGGATGCATAAAGAACTGGAAAGGGCATTCATGGCCCCCGATGCCATTTTGGAGGCTGAGGGTCCTCACCTACATGAGATGTGGCGCTGTCTTGGCTGGGCTCCTAGGCGCCTCTCAGTTTTAAAATCAAGCCATGCCACTGCTTTGATCCTCTTACCCTTTCCTGTCTCTGCTCTGAGGCTAAGTCAGAGGCTTTGTTTTCTCTCTAGCTCTTCTAAGTCTTCTCCACCCAGTGGGATTTTCTCCTCTCTAGTTGTACTTTATTTAGGCCTCAGCTATGGCTTGTCATATCATTTTTCAAAACTTATTTTCTAAATGTTTAAAATTTTAAAATTAGTTTTAGATGTTTTGAATATGAAAGGGATCTGAAGCAAAAATGGAAGTTATGAAATATGGAAATCATGGATATTAGCATCTGGATACATAAATATGGGTGGTAGGACAGAGCTTGGTCTTTTTCTGTGTGTTTGAAATCTGTCACAAGATGTAAAATCCGCACAAATGCTGGGAAAGGAGAAAAGACCACCCAGTGTGAGAATTAGGAGCCCTGGGCAGCCTGGATGAAAAGCCCCCAGTTTCTGGGACATAAAGACCTCACATTGTGGTTCTCAAGCCAGGCGAGTTCAGGGAG
Organism: Chaetophractus vellerosus; assembly: GCA_004027955.1. Lineage (NCBI taxonomy): Eukaryota > Metazoa > Chordata > Mammalia > Cingulata > Chlamyphoridae > Chaetophractus > Chaetophractus vellerosus. The sequence continues at coordinate 8,645 of PVKH010002448.1, forward strand.
AGGAACAAGATGCCTAATCGCCCATCTTAAGTTCCTTCCACCAGCCCAAAATCGTTTATAGAATACCACTGTGTGCCTGGCACTTTTCTGGACCTTATGGATTTAAGGCTGAACTAGTTTGTGTGCTTGTTTTATTTACCCTTTTAGATTGTAATTATTCTATGGGTGTATGCCCTTTCACTGAACTAGTATAGAACTCTTTTCACAAAATAATTAGATGATATCTTATCATCAGTGTGATTTTGCAGACTCTTTTTAATATATCATAAATTCATTAAAGAAGAAATTTCACATGAAGCACCACCATGTGAGGGAGAAACACGTTCATAACATGGAGTTAAATCCAGTGTAAGTCCTAGTGCTTCTCTGCTTCCCTGGGAACTGGAGGGCTGTTGTCATTTAGGTGGGCAGCAGGCCATTTGGAAGGCATCCCAGTGGCGTGGCTCTGTGAATGCACATCCACCTTCTTCCCGACTCCACCTGTGCATTGCCTCTCGCTGACATTCTCTCGGCTATCCCTGCATTTCCAACTGACACCTTGCTTTTTTTTTAAAGATTTATTTTTTTAATTAATTATATATCCACCCCCTTCTGCTTGTTCTTGCTCTTGCTATGTTCATCTTTGCGTTCTTCTGTGTCTGCTTGTCTCCCCCCACCGTGGCGACCCACCGAGTCAGCTCACTGCGCTGCGGCCTGCCTGCTCGCGGCAGCTTGCCATGCCTGCAGTGGTTTGCCTTCTCAAGGCAGTCTGCCTGCTCGAGGAGGCCCTGGGAACCGAACCCGGGGCCTCTTATGTGGTAAACCGGCGCCCTACCAACTGGGCTACAGCTGGCCCCGACACCTTGCTTTTAACATCAAAATTAAATGCTGACCCTTCATCTCCAATCCACTTCATTAATTTGCTTCCTCTTTTAAAATTTATTTTTTTAAATAATTTTTCCTAGTGTTAAAGTTATTTTTGTGAGTAACTTTTCTTGCTTAATAGCCGATTTCCTTGAGAGCAGAATCTGCCTCTTTTTCACCTTTGCTTTCCCTGTACCATCTAGGATAGTGTTTTTTGGAATAGTTGGATCAGGTCTTTTTAAAGTAGGAAAGTAGGTGCAGAACAGGCATGATGCCCTTTGCTTCTGAGTTCCATATTGTGGAACAGAAATGCACATTTTTGCTCAGAGTCTCCTCTGGAGACTTCAAGATGGACTTCATCAAGACCCCAAGGGGAGCCTGAATGGGTGACAAAAGTCCTTACTGACTTGCTGCATGAAAGCCAGTAGTTTAGAATATTTGAGGGCTGAGAATTTGTGTAGTTCCAGGAAACATCCCATTGATGAGTAGGTCTTAATCTTTTTTTTTTTTTTTGTTACATATCCCCTCCTTTTCTGCTGTTGTTGCTTTGTTCATTTTTGCATTCTTCTGTGTCTGCTTTGTCTCCCCCTGTTGCGGCGACGTGCCGAGTTAGCTCACCGCGCAGGCGGCTTGCCCCGCTCGCGGGCGGCTCTGCTCTGTTCGCGGGCGACTTGCCCTGCCCGTGGCGGCTTTTTGTCCTGCCCACGGTGGCTCTGCTCCACCCACGGCGGCTTGCCCTCTCAAGGCAGTCTGCCCACTCGGAGAGGCCCCCGGGAACTGAACCCAGGGCCTCTCATGTGGTGAACTGGCGCCCTATCCACTGGGCTACAGCCGGCCCCCGGTCTTAATCTTTATAAGGGCATTTTGCATTGATAGTATTTCAGGCTTTTTTCAAAGTACCAGTGCATGAATTTTTCATAGAGCAAACTGTAAAATGTGTGATGTTTTCTGAAAGTCAAGTAGTGGCCTTAGTTCTGAGTTGTCTGGCTTTTGTTATTTCAAGGCAGGCATTAAGCTTTAGTTTAACATTTTTATTACATATGAATAATAGAGTACACATATTGAAGTTTCATGGATGTAATTTTGTGAAAGGTACATCATGGTAGATTTAAAAATGAGGGATTTATTTTGTCATTCATAAAGTTGTAATGCAGTCAGGAGAAACTATTTGTTAAAAGATAGCATCTACTTACCTCCTTATTTATTTCTTATAGGAGAAGGTTAGATCCACAATAAATACATGAAGGAATAAGTAGATAGGGGAATTTATCTTGGAAATAAGATCCCTGTCATGGTTTTGAAATGTTAAATGCATGAAGACCTGTCAGAGAGATATACGGACATATTTTTTTTACAGTGCATTTTGAAGTATTTAGCTATATTTATCATTCTCTAGTACCGTAAGCAATGATCAATTGATGCAGTAATTTGAAAGTCAGTTTTTTAAAATGGGTGTAAATATAGTACCTCTACACATGTGTTTTATAGCTAGATAAATTGGCAATTTTAATATCAATAAAAGACTTCTAATATTTTATATGGAATTTCTTAACTATTTAGCAAAATTTTACTTATTACATTTAAAATCAAACTTTATAAAAATATTACTCTGTAAGAACAGGGATTTTCATAAAAGGCCATTTCTTAATTCTATTCATAAGAATTTGTCAAACTGAGTGATTAATTTGTTAAAGTGATCCACATTTGCCTTATAATGGGAAAGCCATTTATTTGAAGCTTGGGGTTTTTTTCCCCTTAAAGTACTAAGGAAATTTATAAAATTATGCCTAAAACCTCCATGAAAATTATATACTCTCTTTATATCTGCTTGATTGTTTTATATTTTAAAACACATATATTGTAATTCTATACTTTTATTTGCATTAACTTGCTAAAGGCTTTAACTCCATCCTTGACATGAAATCCCACTTAAATAGCCATGTTCTCTCTTTGTGGCATAGTGCTTTTATTAAGTTATTAAAATGTTTCTATTTTGAATATTGGATTTTAGTTTGCTTTTATTTGATTGTTTATTATCCTAAATAATTAGCTGGACACTAATTTATTTTGTTAGTTACAGGGATCCTTTAAAGTAAATTACATTAGAAATAAAAAGTATATTTTAGTGATGTTTTCATGAATTCAAGGGACAGATGAACCCAGAGAAACAATTAAAGTTCTTTTGTTTATATATTTTATTTGCTCTATTATTAGATGTATTAAAAGATCTTAAACAGTGAATAGTGAGGCTGAAATATTTTCTAGTATGAGTCCTGATTTCTTATTTTCAGTTTTTCTCAGAGGAAATCCTTAAGCTTTATTTCTCTCAAATACTAATTTTTAAAAAATAAATTTCTATAGTCTGATTTTTATTCTTCTGAACGGAAACTTTGTATATACCTGTATGGTCATGCAGAAGGACACCTTGTTCAGGAAACACTTTTGGGATTTTCTCTCCCTGCCAGAGAGCATGGTGGCAGTGGAGCGGTTTGGTGTGTACCTGAGCGGGCGGGCGTGCAGAGGGGTGGCCACGGCACGGCAGAGAGCCCTGGGATTGTCGGAGTAGTTTAGTATGGATAGCTTTTCATTTAGCCTTTGCTCTGACAGCCCATGCCCTGGATAAGTGGTGTAGGCCTGTACAGGTGAAATCTATTCTCACATTTGCCTCAGGGGTGACTGGACTGTAACAGAATTTTTCAAACCCGTTGGGCCCAACCGCAAAGCAGAGAATAAATGGCTGAAGTGCCAGGCCTGGACAGAAAAATCAATGCCTGGTTATACAGACATGACAGAGCAGGTCTGCAGCTCTCCCCATAAAAGTCTGTGCTTTACCTTAAAAACCTCCTTCTTTCTGGGTTTTATGTGCTCATATGTGTGTAATATTTATGTTCTTTTTCTCTTTCCCACTATGCAGGAAATTTACATGCCATTTATGTGACAGAAGTTTCACAGAGAAGTGGGCCCTAAACAACCACATGAAGCTCCACACAGGAGAAAAGCCATTTAAATGTTCCTGGCCCACGTGCCACTACTCGTTCCTCACCGCCTCGGCCATGAAGGACCACTACAGGACCCACACAGGTTTGCGATGCCAGCTCTCTGCGTGGACGCCAGGCAGGCTAGACTGTGTGCCCTGCTTCAGCATGGGCATTGATTATTTTAAAGCTCATCAATAGAAACGATTTCCTGTTTTAAGAGTTTGCTTTAAGATTGCAGTAATTACATAGGAACAGGGATGGTATTTCAGTTTTTAAAAATGAGACGCGGGATCATTTTAAAGTAATATTTTTACGTGTGTATGTGTATGTGTATGTGTGTGTGCATATGTTTACACAAGGTAAGCTTCATTTCTAGAAGCTCGTTTGGGAAGATTACTTACATTTCCATAGAGAACCAGTCTTGTGTTTTGCTACTGATACAGACTAGTTCCGTAATATTATTTAATATTGAATTTTGGTTTAACTTACGATTTATAAAATTTTTAACCAAATTATTGTTTGTTTGAAGAGGAGATTGCTATCAAATATAAGAGTTTTTGATTAATACATAAACTAATCTGAACTTAGCTACTATAATTTTTTAAGAAAGTTATAAATTTAACAAGAGTCCAAATTCATGACCATTTTACATGAAAGCATTTATTGGACTATGTGGGATTTGAACCAATTGATAATAAGTGCAGGATTACTAATACATCTATGATAGCAGTTCTGGCCTTTGTAAATACATATCCCATTAAACCACATTGTGATTTTCTGTGTTTATGACATGAATTTCACTGTCCAAAGAACAGTGGGCTCAGAACTTATCACTCTAGCCATACTACTGTGATTTGTTTGGTATTTTTATGCTCTTCTTTCTTATTATGCCACCCAGAAAATATTTTGTTTCAGGGAAATAAAGTGAATAAATTTTCATCAGCATTCCCAAACGTTCATCTGATTGTCCAGAATCCTGGATTATTGTTAGAAATTATAGGTTAAAAGTTCTTCTGAAGCAGTGTGTGGGAAGCCCAAGCCTCCTTAGCTTCTTTGACAAGGGTGTTGACGATTTAAGGTCTCCAGCCTGCCCTGAGAGATCACTTATATCGAACAGCAGATGAAAAGCCAGTGCAGATGTAATTTATCGTCGGCGTTTCCTTCTAAAGAATAATTGTGGAGACTTGGCGAGATCAATAATATGGATTTTTGTTGCTAGGTCTTGTAGTCTGCACCATAATGAGAGATAGGGGACAGTGGCTGTTTTCTAATAGAAAATAAAGGATTGGTTTCCATGTCTTTCTACATTTGAATGCACACTTGAAACTAATGCAAGTTGTTAAGAAAAGAAGTCTCTCCCATTCTATCTCCACTATCATATAAATATGGCATGTTAAATGAACCTCCTTCTAATGAATGAAATAGGACACCAATTTTTTTTAAAAAGTGTTTATCTTGAGAAATAGGCATCTATATCCTCTTGTTTCCCTGCTGCCCAACCCTAACACCTTTACCCTCTCCAAACAACAGCAAGAAAAGGAAATGAAAAGTGAATTTAAAATGAAAAAAACAAACAAACAAACAACAGCAACAACAACAAAAAGCAAATCAAGTCACCAAGCTAAATACGACAGACATAATACAGTGGAGAGTAACATCCTGAATGAAATCTTACATATATAAAAAAATCAAGGTCACTAATGTATCACATAGAAAATTATCCTAGTGCCTAGGCATATCTTAAAATAGGAAAGGCAGTAAAAATTTATGTATAATACAGGATGTATACATGTAGAGAATATAAATCTTTTAAGGATTTTTCTTTGCTTGTTATTGTATTTATTTTACAAGAAAGATATGGTCCCTGAGAACTTCATCAATGAGAGAAAGCAAGCCTACTTTTCTTGAATCCAGTAGTAGTAAGCATATTCTCTCCTCGTTGGAAAGATCGCCAGAGGGGTGATGCAGTACTGCTATCCCCTCTGTCACACACCTACCCATTTCATGAATGAGTATGTGCACTTGCATGTGACTGTGTGAGGGTTGTGTGTATGTACATCCTGGCACACAGACGCATTCCCTCACATGTGCAAGGGGTTAGCACCAGCACAACTAGAGTGATGAAGAAATTGTACAGAACAATTTTGTCACAAAATGGAATGGTATGTTAACATTAATGAGCAAATTGTCTTTTGGGATTTTAAAAAAAGTCTACTTTCAGTGTTATTTAATTGATAATACAGCTTGTTAGAAAGATTTATATTTCAAATAGATTAAATAATTAAATGAGTAATTATAATTAAACTTTATTCTTCTCAGCCCATCTACGCTATTCTTCTGTTTCTATATTGAAATAATGTTACCAAAGAATAAGCTTAACCCCAAAGTAGATAGGAAAATATTTTTAAGTTCAGCCTTATTTTTAAAATGATAATAATGAGCATTTTAACATACCATTGCAAAATAACATTTGGTTAAAACGTTCTTCATTAATGCATGTTCATAAAAATTAGAAAAGCTAGTAATGCTCTTTAATAAAGGAAGGCTCTTTGATTACCAAAGTTATTCTGACTTTAAATATTTGCTATTTTTTTCCTAAACTATAAAAAGCAATTAGAATTCCAAAATGCCTTAAGCTAAATTTCTGTTATGATATACGAAAACGTTTTAGAACAAAGCAGGCTGACTCGAGCAAAACCCTTGAAAGACTTGTTGCATTAAATGTCTAAATTAGCAAAATAGATAAAGGTAGATACAAATGATTTATTTTATTTCTGGAGAATTATTTTATAATTTCACTGAATCTCTCCAAGTTTAGCATTTCTATTCTCTTTTGCTCTTCTTTGTGAGTCTTACGGGATAAAACTGCCTAGCTTGCCAGCACATATTGCCTAAATATGCTACAGTAGAAATATTTTTGCATTTATAAACTGTAGGGCATAATGTTAGCTCAAGTAAAAATCTAAAAAAATGAGGATTTACACACCTTAACAAATACTAAATCTGCCAAATCTATCTCTTATTGTTGCAGAAGTTTCCAGTCAAGAGCTATAATTAAGGATGAATAATATCCGTTTTTTTGTAATTTCTTTAGCATCCCCTAGACATTTTTTTTTTTAATGCCATGAAAGTTTGAGAAACATAAACAGCATTGAATTGCTATTGGTACTGAGTAATGTGGATTTTATGTTACTTGAGATCTTCAGTGTGTTCAAGGAAGCCGTTTAATTCATATTAAGTAGGAAGTTATTAAAGAAGGTCCTGATAGAATCAGGTAAAACCAATTCAGTATCCGTAAGTTGCTAGAAAATTCAATATATTTTATTTAAAATATTGTATATTAACTATGCCAAGCAATCTTTACTCAGCTCAGAGAGGCCAGATGTATGGGAATTGTAAAAAATCAGCATATGCATAAAAACTGTTCGAGTGCATAAAGCAGCCCCATCTGGAAGACATCTAACAGAAATGAAGTTGTACAAAACCATTCCATTGATAATAAAGCTAATTTTTATGGGTCTGACAAGTATGTAATTATGTTCAGTGGTGCTTTTCAGATTTTATCACAGTCAATAAACCGCAGTGGTAATTTCATTCCCATTTGACATATTTACATGGAAACATTTGATTGGAGGAATTAGTAACCCTGAAAGCCTTGATAGATATGTTTTAATGATCTGTGACCTCCGTAGTCCCTCATCTGTTTACTGTTGCAACAGGCGAGAAGTCCTTCCTGTGTGACCTCTGCGGCTTTGCTGGCGGGACCCGACACGCCCTCACCAAGCACCGGCGGCAGCACACAGGTCAGTAGGGCCGCTGCCGCCCCGGGGTGTTGTGGGCAGCAAGGCCTCACCAGCAGGGAGGAGTGAGGGAGGCGAAAGGGAGGGAAAGAAAATACCTTCAGCATCAACTCTGGGCTTCGTCCACCACTCTTCTTTTTGATTTTTGTAAAATGCATATACTTGGGAGTTGAGAAAACATTCTAGTTGAATGACAAGATATTAAATAATCTCATTTTATTGTATATTTTAAAAGTAGGCATACTGCAAATCTTAGGGATCGGGAGTCTTCAGGAAATTCATGTTAAATAGGTTAAAAAAAAATCTGGCTCCCAAAAGCCAGATCTCTCTTGGTGTTTTTTCTCTAGCTGAGATTTGCCTGGTTAATCGGGTCATTTGTTTTTTTGTTGTTGAGTTGTAGCATCTCTGTATATATCATGGGTATTATACCCTTATTGAATATGTGATTTCCAAATATTTTCTCTCATTGGGTCGGCTGCCTTTTCACCCTTTATCAAATTTCATTGCTACTTTGTACACTCTAATTAGTCTATATAAGTAATTATTTTTGTAGTTTTAAATTAAACATGTCTGGAACAGTCCTGGTTTATGTCTCTTGTCCCTGCGTTATTATTTATTGCACCAATTTTCACTCTGTAAAATGTTCTAGTTTAGATGATAAATCATGTGATAACCCAAATTGTAACTCAGTGTTGGACTTTTCTTTGGTTAACATGAGAATGGTCAGGTTTGGCAGACACACTCAAAATGGCATAAAATTCAGGTTCATAAAATATGTTGCTTTATGGTACATTTTGTTTCATTTTTCACATAGTTATCTTTAACAGTTAAGTACAGGTAGTGTTAAAGCCCCATATGGTATTTACAAGATGAATGAAAGTTAATGCAGGCCATTCCTTTTAGATCTTGAGTCTCTGTGATTCATATTTCCATAAGGGATAAGGGTTATTGTTGAGTCAGAGAAATTTCTAATGTTTATCATAAATTTAGAAACAAACATAACTTTGAAACATAAAATTCCATTTTAAATTTATAGAAAGAATTTATAAACTCATCGTTTTAATCCACTAACTTAAAAATCCAGTGTAGGGGAGGGCACAAGAGGCCCAGTGAATGACAGTCAACCTTGACAACCGTCTTGAGAAGTTGGAAGTATATGTGGTAAAAGCGTGATGTGGGGATTTTTATTAGTTTTTGGCTGATTGATGCCCAAGTTGTTACTATTGAAATGGCATTGGAGCTAGCATACACACCTCCTGGGGTGGCTTGGGGAGTTGTCCACTCAGCAGTCCTCCCCTTACCAGCCATTCACACCCTTTTCTCACCAGGATGGAGACAGCCACACTGAGATCACAGCGCGTGCAGGTGATAGATCGTAAAGCCTGCTTTGTGCAGCCACAACTTTGTATTTTATGTCAGGTCCAGAGGCTCCTTATTACTTTGCTATTAACTTGATACTGTATAGGACAATGTCTCAGAGACAGAAGTATCTGTCTTTTTGGCATTTATCTGCCTCTGTGGCACAAATCAAAGATGATTCTTTAAAACAAAAATCAGTTCTTTAGAACCTACGTTTCAGTGAAAATGGCTTAGTATGACTCAGTCTAGGCACATAGCTTTTGCAAAGAATTTACAACATTTAAGCAACACACAACTTTCTTCCCCAAGGCCAGACTTACATAGTACATTTGAAATCTGTATTTCTCTGACATATTCCTCTTTGACAGGGTTTACCTTTTACCACAGAGTGTCCACTCAAATTACAATCAGCCCAGAAAGGGATTGGTATCAAAAGTGTTCCAAATGGCGTAAATAATTCCCTGCTGTAACATAGACTTGTCTAGGGGGCTGACACAAACCATCTTCCATTCCAAGATTTACTTTTATCGCCTGTCAGAGACCCTTGATTCAAGGGCAGGGAGCAAATCCTCCTGTGCAGCTGAAGAGGCTTGGCCAGCTTAAAAGCCACCAGCCAGCCCCGAGGAATGCCAAGTATTAGCTTTCGGGAGAAGTGTCCACCCTGCCTGCCAGATTGCTAACACAGAAAAGGACACTGCTCTGTGTCAACAGCCATCCTGGGGTCCCTCTGCCATCTTTCGTTTCCTTTCTTATCAGTGGTACCTAAGATGCAAAATGCTCCTTAATAGTTCTTTTGGCCAAGATTGTTGCTCCTAAAGGAAAGTATGAAAAAAAAAAAAAAACAAAAAACAACAAACTAGTATGTACAGTTACATCAAATATGGGAAAAATAGAATAAAGGCAAACTTTCCCTTTTTCTTCTGCTTTTAAAAATAAGGTTGTATACCAATAGCCCTTTTGACTTATAGACAGCCTTGTTCAAGAGTGGTCACCAGTACCATCTAATCCATAGATTTCTTCATCCTTGTGACTTTAGAATGAGAAAGGATTCAGAAGCAGCACCGTTCTCAATGTAGCATATCAGTTTGGTTTGTCAATCAAAAATTTTTCTGTTACAGGTATATGCACCCCTTCATATAGTAACTGTTTCATTTCAAGCATTTAAATATTTAGTAGAAAATCTGAAAATCTTACTTAAAATGTATAGGATTTTCATTCTAAGTTCACAGCCTAGAAGTTGGGTTTATATTTCAACTATATTTTGGAATATTTTGGGACTAACAAGAAACTACTTCTCTGTTTCTGAAGTATAACTTCCTACTCACTCAGAAACGACTTTTCAAATTTACCAAATTATGTATTAGAAGATAATTTTTAACATAATTGATGAGTTGCAAATTGACTATTGAGTACAGATTTGAATAAACTGTAGAATGTATGAATTGACATGGAGGTTTCCCCATATTAGGGGTCCAGACATGATAGAGTCTTTTTTTCTTTTTTAAAGATTTATTTATTTTATTACATATCTCCCCTTCCCCCCGCTGCGGCGACGCACCGAGAGTGGTCACTGCGCAGGTGCGGCTTTCCCCGCTTGTGGGCGGTCTCTGCGTCCGTTCACGGCTGGCTTTCAGTTCGCGGGTGGCTGGCTGCGCTCCATCTGCGGGCGACCTGCCCTGCCTGTGGCGGCTCTTGCCATGTCCGTGGCAGCTTCTTGCCCTGCCCACGGCGGCTCCGGCCCGCCCATGGCAGCTTGCCATTCTCAAGGCGGTCTGCCCGCTAGGAGAGGTCCCCGGGCATCGAACCCGGGGCCTCCCATGTGGTATGCCGGCGCCCTATCCACTGGGCTATCGAGCCGGCCCCAATAGAGTCTTTCTTAATAGTTATACCATAATGTTTTATGTAGCATAATATATTTGTAGTAGTCTGTTATTTCCTATTAGCCTCTATATTGTTCAATATTTATTATATTACATAATTTAATCTGTAGTACGGTCAATGTAAATATACAATGAAAATTTAAAGTTTTTTACAATATAATGCTAGTTTGATATGCGACCTACTAATAATCAAATTATTAACATTACAGAGAACATAAATGGGTTTTTAAAATGTTGCTTTTAAGGTTATTAAAATTTCATAGAAGCCTCAATGAAATAAACCCTTTATGTTAAACCCCTGAACCAAGAAAATGAAATGTAAAGATTTTAGGTGACCTTTAATTTAGATCACTGACTTAGGTAATGGGGTCCAAAATGTTATCCTTTTAGCCCCTCCAGATTCTTGCTAAAATTCATGAAAAGTGGATAGCTTAAAGATAATTTTTTAAGGCTCGCTCTTGTCCACCAAGGCTATTAGAATAAACTAGCTAGAAGTGAGTTATGATACCAAAACATTTTTCAAACAAGTAGATTGAATGGAATAAGGAGATGTCAGAATATACTTGTGAATTTGCATAATGGAAAAAAATCTTTAAATTGCTTGACCACTTAGATTGATTATACTGTGTGTAAAATTGGAAAAAAATTAATTAGAAGTGGAAGATTTATACTACTTTACTTGAATTCTTATTATAAAGCTACAGTAATCATGACAGTATTGTAATAGCATAAAGATAGACAAATAGATCAGTGGGAGAGAATAGTCTAGAAATAGACCTGTGCATATATTTGTCAATGTTCTGACCATGGTACTATATTTAAGGATAAATCTAATAAATGATGTACAAAACCTCTACAGTGAAATCTTGAAACTGTTGCTGAGAGAAAGTATAGAAGACCTTAAATAAGTGGAGAGATGCAACATATTCCTGGGTCTAACAGTCAATTTTGTTAAGATCTCATTTCCTCCCACATTGATCAATCCAACTCTTATCAGGCTTTGTTTTCCATTTTGGTAGAAATTTGCAACCTGACTTTAAAAGTCATATATATGGATATGCAAAGATCTGTGTAGCCAAACAATTTTTAAAGAGAAGAAAAAAGTTGGAAGGACTTACACTTCAAGGCTGTTTATAAAACTACATTAATTAAATCTACTCCTGTATTGACATTGAAGTAGACAAAGTAGTTTATAGTACTAGACCCACACATATATGGCCAATTGATTTTGACAGAGATGCAAAGGGAATACAGTCTTTTCAGCAAATAGTTCTGGAACAATTGGATGACCATAAGAAAAAATAAATAAATAAAAGAATTTTGATTTGTCCTTTTTACCATACACAAAAACTAACTCAAAATGGATCATAAACTAAATTTTAAAGGCTGAAAATATAAAAATTCTAGAAGAAAATATAGGAGAAAATCTTTGTGACCTTGGACTAGCAAAGCTTTCTTAGAAACGGCATAAAAAGACTGATCCATTAAAGAAAAAGTTAACTTGAAAAATTAATTGAAAATTTTATAAATTAACTTTTACTCCTTGAAAAACACTGTGAAGAAAATGGAAAAATGAAAAGACAAACCATAGAAAAACATACGTACAAATCATAAATCTGATAAAGGACTTGTATCCAGAATGTATAAAGATCTTGCATTAATTATAAGAAAACAACCCAGTTACAAAAATTGCCTAAAAATTTGAGCAGACACTTTGCCAAAGAATATAAATGTATGACAAGCACATGTAGAGTTTCTCAGCATCATTAGTTACTAGAGAAAAGCAAAGTTAAAGACAACACCAAGTTTGAGTGAGCGTTTGGAGCAACTGGAACTTTCACACACTGATGGTGGAAATGTGAAATGGTAAAACCACTTTGGGAAACAGTTTGGCAGTTTCCTGCAAAGTTAAATATATACCTTCCATTCCATTCCTAGTTATTTACCCAAGAACAAGGGAAATATTTGCCCATACAAAGACTGTACGTGAAGATTCATAGCAGTTTTATTCATGTTAGCCACAAGTGAAAACACATCAGATGTCCTTCAGTGGGTGGGTGGATAAACAAACTGTAGCACATTCGTATGATGGAATACTACTCAGCAATAAAAATAATGTTTTAGTACCCAAAGTAACATGAATGAACCACAGAATTATGCTGAGTGAAGGAGGCCAGACAAAAAAAGAGTACATGCTGTGTGTTTCCATTTATATAAAATTCTAAAAAAAAGCTAGCCAATATATAGTTACAGAAGGAAAATCAATAGTCGTTTGGAGGTGGGAAGAGCAGGTCTGTCTACGTAGATATATGTCGAGTTAATAAAATATTTAATAACATGTGTGTTGTTCAGATGAGTGTTTTACTTGGTGTTTCTGTTTTCCATGTGAACTTCACTTTGACGTTAATGTTGAGTTACATTTCTCATTGAATTTAATGAACAGCTCGGTTCTTCTAAACTAATATATGCATGTGTAAGTTTTCAGGTATGCATATGCATGGGTGTTTATATGTTTCCATGATATATATGAGTCCTGCATCAGATTTGAAGAGATTGTGCTATTTTCCATTAGCCTTATGTAACCACAAAGGTCATATTTTGTTCCTCCAATAAAAGTGAACCCTGCCATCATCCTGAAAGTGATTTTTTGTATAAGTCAATTCAGTACAATTTAGTTGTCTGAAGTAATTTAAGCAGCTTGACCAGAGGTTTAAAAACTGAGAACAAAGCAGATTCTGAACGCCCACTTGGTTAGAGTGCTCATGATGGGATTTATCTTAAGGATAGATGGTTAAAAGGGACAAAAGTCCCTTTCAGCTCCTAAAGAATTTTCCTCTGCTTTGTATATATCATCTTCTCTTTACAAGGAGTCAGATAGAAATATTTCCTTGTGTGAAGTGTTAAATGACGATTTCATGTCATGTTCACTCTCCAATTAAATCATTAACTCTTTCATGTTTGCCTGAGGCCTGTTGTTTTCCCTGTCCTGAGTTCGTGGTGAGAACCCTTTGTGTGGTCCTTTGTCTGTCTTTGTCAGACTTGTTTCTGGTTAGTAGTATTTAGGTAGTCCTGGTGCAATAGTGATGAGAGCGTCCAGTCCCTGGGCCTTGGCCACATACTCTATATGGTTTTGGTCAGCTCTGACCCTCACAGCTACCCTATGTGTTTTGTGGTATCCTCCTGAACTTGCTTGAGGTCCAACGGGTAGCAATAAAATATGGCCAGACTGCAATTCACACTGAAGTCCAGTGGGCTTTTTCTAACTATGACACAGTGCTGCAGCAACAGATAAAATACCACCAAAACAGTGGTTGAGCACCTGATTCCCATGTATGAGGTCCTGGGTTCAATCCTTGGTACCTCCTCAAAAAACAAACAAAACCTTTATCTTTGGCCTTTTTAACCATCTCATACAAACCAACTACTTATAGTACAGCTAAGTACATACACAAAAAAAGTTACTGGAATGCTCGGAATAAGATTGTATTTTTTTGTTGTTGTTTTTGCTTTTTTTACAAGGTTTTTTTCCTCCTTTGAGATTATAATGAACGTGGTCACACCACAAATAAAGTCAGAAGTAGGACAGAGAACGCTCCGAAGGCTGATTTGGTCATCCGAGATCATTAAAAATGGCTAACTCCTAACAATATGTCTATGAAGTTGCTGTTTATTATTATTATTATTCTTTACCCTGTTTGATGTATGTGTGAAACAATGTTGTCCAACAATAAACCAGGATTTTATTTTGCTGAATTGTTCTAACAAACAAAACAAAACAAAACAAAACAAAACAAAACCCATCAAAACAGATGTGCATTCATCCAATTAAGTGTTCCTACTTTTTTGGTTAAGGCCACATAGATAGACTTAGAGATTATAGGATGAATTTCTAAACATCAGGGCAGATATGATTTGTTATTAGCTGAATTGGTGTAATTTTATACTAAGATATTTCATCCTGTGTCTTCTACGTAAGGTCAGTGTATGTATAACAATCCAATAAAAACGTGGGAAGTAAGAGGTAAAAGTAGAATTGTTGAACATGCATAAAATCAATCTACTATATAGATAATATTTGTCAGGAAAAAACTTTGTTGAGAGAAATATTGCTATGTATTAGTTGTTTTTTTTTTTAGAGGAAGGGGGTTTTCTGTAGTTCAGTGCTGTCCAATAAAACTATGATGCAAACTACACTTCTTATTTGAAATTTTCTAGTAGCCATATTAAAAAAATGTGAGAGAAGTGGATGTGGCTCAGCCAGTTGGGCATCATCCTACCTCATGGGAGGTCCCGAGTTTGGGTCCTGGTGCCTTCTAAAGATGAGCAGATGCTGCACTCACTGCACAGAGCTAGACACTACACCCTCCACAGTGAGGTTGATACCACACCCACTGCACTGAGCTAGATGCCACACCCACCACAATGAGCAGATGCCTCAACGAGGAGATGCCACAAGCCAGCAGATACCACGGCTCATGGGGCTCAGGTTGGCTCAGGTCTTTGGGCACTCGCCTCCCATGTGGGAGGTCCCAGGTTTGGTTCCTGGTGCCTCCTGGAGAAGGCGAGCAAACAATGAGCAGACAGACAAGAAAACCATTTGGGGGAGGTGGGGATAAATGAAGAAAAAATAAAAGTAAATAAATAAATCATTTTTTTAAAAAAGAGACCGAAAACAAAGACAACTTTTAAAAACGGTGAAAAGGTGAATTTAAATTAATTGTAATAATATAGTTAATCAAGTATATCAAGTATTATCATTTTAATATGATATCAGTATAAAAACTATTCATGATATTCTTTTTTCTTTACTATGATTTCAAAATTTCACATGTTTCTGAGACTTCCAGCACATCTCAAGTCAGAGGCTAAATTTTCATCTGAAAGACGTGATCTATATTTAAATTTGCTCAGACTGACACTTAAAAAGTAGATTCACATTTGAAGCCATTCCAAACAAAAGTTTTCCAGAAGTTCAATCAAGTATCAGTTTTTAACTTAGGTTTACATTAAGTAAAAATAAACAGCCACATATCAGTTGCTCAACAGCCAGTGTAGCTAGTGCAATAAAAAATGAGTAGGGATTTCCAGGTAAATGGTGTCGATATAGGGAACACAGACAACTGCAAGGATATAGAATAAGAGGAACCAAGTATCAAAAAGGAATCTTACCACAGACAAAGAAACAACAAAATAAAACTCCAGATTAGAAAGAGAAGCTAACCAACCAATAAGCCCATTAAGATAAACAGATTCCTAGACACCAACAAAAAATTACAAGCCATACAAAGAAACAGGAAGACATGGCCCAGTCTAACGAATAAACTAAAAACCAGGAAAAGATGCAGAACATGGAACAACTAATCGAGGATACTCAAACAAATATCGTGAATCAACTTAATGAAGTGACGGAAGAGTTAAAGGGTATTAAGAAGATACTGGGGGAACACACTGAAGAAATTGTAAACATGCATAAAAAGGTAACAGAACTGATGATGATCAATGGCACAATGTAAGAAATCAGAAATACACTGGAAGCACATAACAGCAGATTTGAACAGGCAGAGGAAAGAATCAGTGATCTTGAAGACAGTACATCTGAGATCAGACAGATAGTAGAACAGATTGATAAAAAGATAGGGAAAATTCAGCTGGGACTTAGGGATTTGAATGACAATATGAAATGCACAAACATACGCATTATAGCCATCCTAGAGGGAAAAGAGAAGGGAAAGGGGAGCAGAAGGAGTGTTGGAGGAAATAATCACTGGAAATTTCCCAACTTTTTTGAGGAACATGGATATACTTGTCCAGGAAGTGGAGCGCACCCCAAATAGTATAAATCCTAACAGGCCTACCCCAAAACATATACTTATCAAATTGTCCAATGCTCAAAATAGAGAATATTGAAAGCAACAAGAGAATAGAGATCCATCACATACAAGGGAAGCTCAATAAGATTAAGTGCTGATTTCTGATCTGAAACCATGGAGGCAAGAAGGCAGTGGTATGACACATTAAGGTTCTAAAAGAAATAAAAAGACAGCCCAGAATTCTGTATCCAGCAAAGCTGGCATTCAAAAATGAGGGAGAGTTCAAAATACTCACAGATAAACAGAAATTAAGAGAGTTTGTCAACAGTAAACTTGCCCTTCAAGAAATACTGAATGGAGGTTGAAAGGAAAAAACGAGAGAGAGAGAGAGTTGGAGGAGTATAGGAAGGAAGATAATTGGTAAGAATATCTGAAAAGATTAAAAGAGAACTAAAAACAGCATATGATATACATAAACCTAAAGAAAATATGGATAATCTAAGTAAATCCTTAACAGTAATAACATTGAATGTTAATGGATTACACTCCCCAATCAAAAGACACAGATTGGCTGAATGGAAAAGGAAATATGTCCTATCTATATGCTGTGTACAAGAAGCTCACCTTAGATCCAGGGATGCAAGGAGGTTATAAGTGAATGATTGGAAAATGATTTTACACACAAACAATAACCAAAAGAGGGCAGGAGTAGCTATACTAATATCTGACAAAATAGACTTTAAATGCAGAGCTATTAGAAGAGACAAAAAAGGACACTATATATTAATGAAAGGGGTAATCTGTCAAGAAGATAGACCAGTAATAAACATTTATGCACCTAACCAGGGCATCTCAAAATACATGAGGCAAACATTGGAAAAAATAAATGGAGAAATAGATGCCTCTATAATTATAGTGGGGGATTTTAATTTACCATTATCACCATTAGACAGAACATCTGAGCAGAGGACCAATAAAAAAACAGAGACCTAGTATAATATATTAGAAGATCTAGACACATACAGACTGTTACACCCAAATACATTGGAATGTACATTCTTCTCGCACGTGGATTATTCTCCAGTCTAGACCACATGCTAGTCACCAGAAGAACTCTCAACGAATTCAGAAAGATTGCAATTATACAAAGTAATTTCTCTGACCACAATGGAATGAAGCTTGAAATAGTAAAGGGCAGAGAACCAGATTAGGCACAAAGATACAGAAGTTAAACAACACACTCTTGACAATGAGTACGTCAAGGAGGAAATTCCAAAAGAAATCAGCAACTACCTTGAAATGAATTAAAATGACAACATAACATATCAGAACCCATGGCATGCAGCAAAAGAAGTGTTGAGAAGGAAAATTCATAGCCATAAGTGCCTATAGTAAAAAAGAAGAAAGAACTAAAATCAATGACCTAACTGCACATCTGGAGGAATTAGAAAAAGTACAACAAACTAATCCCAAAGCAAGTGGAAAGAAGGAAATAACAAATATTATAGCAGAGGTGAATGAAATTGAAAAAAGAAAACACTAGAAAAACTTAAAACCAAAAGTTGGTTCTTTGAGAAGATTAATAAAATTGACAAACCCTTAGCTAGACTAAAAAAAAAAGAGAGAGAAGATGCAAATACATAAAATAAGAACCAATGAAGGACCCGGCTAGATAGCTCAGTGGATAAAGAGCTCGCCGGTGTACCACATGGGAGGCCCCGGGTTCGGTTCCCGGGGACCTCTCCAAGTGGGCAGACGGCCTTGAGAAAGGCAAGCCGCCGTGGGCGGGGCAGAGCCGCCGTGGGCAAGGCAAAAAGCTGCCAC